>QAOA01005590.1:0-17329 GCA_003255065.1 Cercis canadensis
TTTGTTTGTCCAATAAATGTTTTCTTGCTAGTGAAGAATTAGGAAACCATATTTACTTTATTGAATGAAGAGGACTACTTGTATAGCAGCAGCTACAAGAGTCACATGATGACTTAAACACTATGTAAAACCTTAGATAGAAATATATACCAATGCAAACTCTTATCTCATGTAGAAGTTAAACCCTTATCATAGAACTTTATCTAATATACATATCTATCAGCTAGTATCTCCTTGANAATATACATATCTATCAGCTAGTATCTCCTTGATTTAATTACTAACCTATGATTTTTTTTTTGTGGGGAAATGACAGAAATGGATAGCTCATGAGAAATATTTACCAGGAAGGAGCATTAACCAATTCTTCGCAAGATTAACCAGCTCACATGTGGTTAATTAAGTTAAGAATTGGTTAATGCTTCTCCTGTGGTAAATATTTATTCAAAACTATCATTTTTCTGTTATTTCCCCTTTCTTTGTTCCTTGATGAACTTGAAACTCAATGGAGGGTTATAGCGGCAGTAAAATGGGCGTATCAGTGACTTGTTATGCATGCTCCAACTTATCCAGTATGTTGTTTGTTTCAACTTTAATTTTGATTTGGATTCAAAATGAATAAAGGTTCAATTAATTTGATTGTTTCGATGCAGAGTCACTGGCTGGTGAATCACGTATATCAAATTCTTAGAAGAATCATGTGAACTGGAAATCCAGCCTTGTTGTGCCCCACAATGATCCCACTCTTCTCTTTGCCAATGTTGGTATCATTCTCTTCTTCTATGCCTGTTTGGATTCATAGCTTATATTAACTGAAGATGCAAATTTAGTTAATCTTTCTGAAGTTTAAAGTTTATATCAATTTTATTGCCGACCCATGTTGCTATGTTAGTTAAAATTTAAATTTGTGATAATCTTGTTTTTGTGTGGCGTGGAACCAGCCTATAATAATAGTTTTAGCTTGTAACTTTGTGGCTTGGTGAAGCCTTGATGGCTAAAGAGTAGTTTAACTCACTCATTTTATATACTATTTCAAATGTTTTTCTCAGTAGATTTTTTTAGTGAAGCTGAATTCAAAGTTTTCACACTTTAGAAGCTTGTAGTCGAACAACCAAGCTTAGTTTACACATTCAAACTTCAGTTTGAATTTGTTTATGTTCAAATACTTTTCTCACTCACTCGCTCACCAGGACTCATATTTTTCTTTTTGATTGACATTTTTTAAGGAAAAAAAAATAAAAAAAAAAACATCATTGAATGTTATTATCATGGCTTTAACTTTTTGTTTAGATGAAAATTATAAATGGCAACATGGTAATAATTGCTATAGAGCAAGAGAACTAAAATAGAGTAATGTGAACCATCAGGTGTTTATGTTGCTACACAATTCCTTATCTACTAATATGAGGAAATTTCACCTAATTTTCCTTTATATTGATAATGTTGTTTTTAGTAATCAATTTGACCTAGATGAAAAATGTTTCTGCAACAGTTAAGGTAGCAACATGATTGATCTGGGATCTTTTTCTGTCTGATTTCTCAAGAGATATGACGTCCCTATCTTTTCTTTAATTTTGTTGTTTGTGGGTTCATGCTGGCAGTAGCATCTGTATTATGTTGGAAGGGGAATTATTTGAATAAGGTCGGAAGATAGAAGGTGTGGAGAATGGTGCCTGGGTGTATAAACTGGGGCATTTAGTTAGAAAGGGATAGGAGAGTTTCAGAGGATATAAATGTGTACCAAAGGGGTCTCAACCTTAATAATTGTGCTTCAGTGCTTTTGTCTCGTGGGTTGAAAAGTTATTTTCCTTGGTTTTTGTTGTGCCTTGAAGCTTGCTTTATGTACACTTCTGGAGTATTTGGTTATACTACCTTGGTAGATCTTTATGAATATTTTTCTAAAGAAGAAAAGGACATGGACTAAGAAAAGTAATCCTTGTGGTGTTTGTACGCTTTTGGTGTTTGTTTGTTATTGTTGTTCTCTCATTTGCTCCTGTATGAGTTCTTCTTGAATTGTAGTAAGTAACCTGTTTCTTGTAGGATCAAGTGAGAAAGGCACAAAAGTTGATTGTTGAAGAAAACAAACGGAAAGTTGTAAAGATCATTACTGAGAAGGCTGAACTAAACTGGCTGCTTTAGATGGGAAAACATTTTGCATATCTTGTGTTGATGTTGGTTTGGATGTACCTACGAAAGTCATGGAGCAGAAGTTAATTGCTGATTTGCTAATTAAATAAGAATCGCATTAGGCCTGGAAGATTGTATTATAGCTTTACTTTGTGTTCTACTCAATTCATTGTATGGTCTTGGGAGTCCAGTGTTTGTAGATGTCATCATATGCAGAATTCAATTGCATTAGTTGTCTTGTGCGTCAGTATTAGTTTGGTTCTCTTTTAACTTCAAATAGTAAGTTTTGATGATGTTGGTTGATGGACACAAGCTACAAACAAGGCTGTGGTTTGTGCTGGAGTGCCAGAGAAAGGAAAAAAAAAGGCAAGGTGGAGTGGCTGAGTAATGTCTTGGGTCCTCTAAAAGGGAGGTGTGGTAAAGGAAAAGGTGGTCTTGCGACAGAGCAGGTTAGTATTTCACTTGTTACGTAAGTTTGTTAGTACTGTCCATTATACTTGTCCTTTAGCGTCTGAGTGAGAATTTGCACCTTAAAAGTTGTAGCCAACTAAGAGAGGAGGGGGCCACCCCAAAAATGGATTAGTACAGTAAAAGAACAAGCTCCACCTTCGTCTTTTTTCTCCTTTTTATTTCCCAAAAAAAGGGCACCAAGCTATTTAGGAGGTTTGTGCTTGAAGAGTGTGGTTGTAAAATTGTAACTAATATAGTTTTGAACTTATTTTCAAGAAGTCTTAGTTTACATGCTCCTACATGTATCCTAAAATATGATCTAATTTGCTAAAGAAGTTCATATTGATGACATCAATTTTCAGCATGTTAGGAAAATATCTTTTGTTGTTCAAAGTTCACATTTTGTTTTTGAAGATTGTGTTATATTTTTCAGCTTCATCATCCATATTTTGAAAAATAATAAATAATTTTGGCCAAAATTGTGCTACATTAAAAGTTTAAGGATAACATAATTGTGATAGCAAATGTTGTATTCCAACACTTCTTGATTTGTCCCAGAACTCTTACACATAGAAGATTCTTGAATCATCCTTCTTCTAAACTATTGTTAATGTGTATTGGATTGCCAATCCATTATGATGTTCTTGTATATATTTACAGCTTATAACACATTTAGTTGAAGTAATAAATCACCAAATACTATAATTATATTAATTTGGTATGAAAAATTAGTTCATGATGAAATGTACAGGTCAAAGAGTAATTTGTTGTTATTTGGTAATTTGTGATTGGTGTCATATGGTTTGTTTGCCCAATTAGTTATGCATATCTGTCCAACATGAGTTTCTTCATTCAATGCTTATATATATATATATATATATATATATATATATATATGATGATTTAGAACTTGCAATTTGGCTTTTTTGCTCCTTTAATTTTTTATTGTTCAGTCTGTAACTTGATCATATAAATATTTTGATTGTTGTTATAGTAATTACTGTAAGTATTTGATTTTAGGGCTATAGAGAATTTTGATGATGCTCGAAATGTAATAAAGGCCTTGAATGGATTTGAACTTCAGCCAATTAGAAGAAAGAGTATCACAAATTATCATTGTTGATTGGGCTTTCAACCATTCAGAGGAAAGAGTATTAGGTATGTTTCTACATTGCATTTCAACCATTCAGAGGAAAGAGTATTAGGTATGTTTCTACATTGCATTTTGTAGCTGTATTTCAAAACACGTGCTTTTAATTTCACCTCTATGATGAACTTGGAGCTATCACCTTAATCTCAACCATGGATGTTTAACTCTGATTCCTAAACCCTAAATCATAAACCTTAGATACTAAATTTTAAATCTTAAACTCTAAAACATAAACATTGAACTAAAATCCCTAGACACTAAACCCTAAATTCTAGATGCTATACCCTAGACTCTAAATTTTAAACCCGAGACACAACTTTAAACTCTTAACCCTTAATCCTAAACTTAAAACCTTATATCCTTAACTTAAATCTTATATGCTTAACCCTAAATTGTAGGCCCTATACCCTAAACTCATGACCCTTAACAATATATCCTAAACCCTAGAATGTTAATGTAAACTCTAAGCCTTTAACCTTAAACTCTAAACCCTGGACATAACAACCTAAACCCTAAACCTTAAACTTTTAAAACTTGAAACTCTAAATCCTAAATCTTAGACCCCTTAACCAAAACAATAGACCCTAATCCTACACCATGCCCTAAACAATATGCCCTAAACAATAAATACTACACCTTTAACTTAAACCCTAATCCTTAGACCTTTGACCCTTAATCCTAAATCTTAGATTCTAAGCCTTAAATCCTAGACCATTAATGTAAACCCTAAGTCGTTAATCCTAAATTGTAGACACTAAACCTTAAACCCTAGACCCAAAATCTTAAATCTTAAACCATAAACCATAAAACCTACATCATAAACCCTAGACACATAACCATAGACCCTAGACCCTAAACGTTAGACCCTACGAAACCATATACCTTTAATCTAAAGATGCTTAACACAAAACAATTGACCAATACTCTAAACTCATTACCCTTAACTGGAAATCCTAAACTCTAGAAATTAAACCCTAAATTGTAGTCTCTAAACTCTAAACCTTAGACTCTAAATATGAAACCTAGGCCCTTAATCCTAAATTTTAAACCTTAGATCCTTAACTCTAAACCATACACCCTAGACTATTAACCTAAACTCTAGATGCTTAACTTTAATTCTAAAACCCCAAACTCTAAAGCCTTAATCCTAAATTTTAAACCACCTAGACCCTAACCTTAAAACATAAATCTTAGACCTTTAACCCTAAACACTTAACCCTAAACCCTAGTGCCATAATCCTAAACCCTAAACTATAAACTATAAACCCTAAGCACTAGACACTATACCTTAAAACTTAATCCCTAAATCCTAATTCTTAAATTCCAAAACCTTAACCCAAAACCCTAGATCTTAAACCTTAAATATAAAACCCTAAATTCTAAACTCTTGACCCTCAAACTTAAAACTAAGATCCTAAACCCAAAATTCTAGATCCTAAACCTAAATCCTAGATGCTTACCTTAAACACCTGACCCGTAATCCTAAATCCTAACCATATATACTAAACCCTAAACCCTAGATCATAGACACTAAATCCTAACGGCTTAACCATAAACCCTAAGCCCTAAAATATAGATTTTAAACCCTAGACATTAGATCCAAACCCTAAATTCTAAACATTAAACCCATGATCCAAAGCCCTTAACCAAAATCATGAACCCTAAACCCTAGACTCCAAACCCTAAATCATACTCTCGTAACCTAAACGCTATAGCCTATAGCTTAAACTCAAGACCTATAACCTTAAATCATAAACTCTTAATACTAAGCCAAAAACTATAAACCTTAGACCCTAACTTAATCTTAAGCCCTAGTTTTTTAACCTTATTTCTTAAACCTTAAACCCTAGAGGTTTAACCCTAAATCTAAACACTAAACTCTAAATCCTTAACCCTTAATTTTATATCCTAAACTTTTAAACTTAAATTGTAAATCATAGACCTTATAACTTAAACCCTAAATCCTAGACCTTTAGTCTAAACCTCGATGTTAACCCTAAATTTTAGATTATTAACCCTACATCTTAAACCCTAAATCCTAGACCCTTAACCTCAACCTTAAATGCTTAACCTTAAACACTTAACTCTAAACCCTAAATCTTAGATACAAGGCCCTAAACCCTAGATCCAAAGCCCTAAACCATAGACCTTTAACCTAATTTATAAATCCTAGATGATGAACCCTAAACCTTATACCTTAAACTCAAGACTTGTAACCCTAAATTCAAAAATAAACCCAATCTGTAAATCATAGACCCTAAACTCTAAACCTTTAACCTAATCTCAAACCCTAGATATTTAACCTTAATTCCTAAACCTTACTAACCTAACCTTAAACCCTTGATCCTAAACCTTAGATATTAAACCCTAAACCCAAACTCTTGACCCTTTACCCTAAACCTTAGATCTTAAGCCCTAATGGTTAGACCCATAATGTAAACCCTTAACCCTAAATCCTAAAGCCTAACCATTAACCTTAGGCCCTAAATTATACACCCTAGACACTAACCCCTTAAACCTAGACCCTAAACCCTTAACTTGATATTTAACACTAAAATTGAAACTCTAAACCTTAAACTCTAAACTCGATATTTAGCACTAAACATGAAGCACTAAATCCTAAGTTATAGACACTAAACCTTAAGCGCTAAATCCTATAGCCTATACTCTAAAACTAAGGTCGTATATCTTAAACTCTAAACCTTAAATCTTAGAACTTAGACACAAAACCCTAAATTTTAGATCATTAATTAAACTTTAAGCCTTTAAAACTAAATTTTAAACCCTAAAAATTCTAAATCTTAAATCCTAAACCCTAAAATATAAACTATTAATTAAAAATGTAAACCCTTTACCCCAAATCTTATATCTTACATTTTTGACCTTTAACCCTAAATCCTAAACCCTTAACCCTAAAAACTAAACCCTCAGACTCCGAACCCTAAAAATTAAATCCTAAATCTTAAATTCTAAATCATAAATCCTAGACACTAAACCTTAATGCCTAAACCCTATACCTTAAACTTGAACCCTAAACCTTAAATCGTATGCTCTAAACCATAAACCCTAAACCTTTAACCTAAACCCTAAGCCCTTTACCCTAATCCCTAGACTGTTCATCCTTTAACCTAAATGCTAGATGCTAAGCCCTAAATCATAGTCAGTTAATGTAAACTCGAAGCCCTTAATTGTAGACACTAAACCTAAATCATAGACCCAAAACCCAAAACCTTAAACTCTAAAACCTACATCATAAACCCTAGACACAAACATAGAAACTAAATCTTAAATTTTAAACCTTAAACCCTAGACCTTATGAAATCATATACCTTTAATCTAAAGATGCTTAACACAAAGCACTTGACCCAATACCTAATATCATGACCCTTAATCGTAAATCCTAGGCTCTAGAAACTAAACTCTAAATCATAGTCTCTAAACTCTAAACCCTAGACTCTTAATATGCACCCTAGGCCCTTAATCCTAAATCCTAAACCCTAGATCCTTAACTCTAAACCATACACCCATAGACCTTTAACCTAAGCTCTAGATGCTTAACTTTAATCCCAAAACTCTAAATTCTAGAGCCTTTACCCTAAATCTTAAACCACATGGATACTAATCCTTAAAACCTCAATCCTAGACCCTTTACCCTAAACCCTAGTACCACAATCCTAAATGCTAAACTACAAATTATAAACCCTAAGTCCTAGACACTATACCTTAAAACTTAGTCCCTAAATCCTAGAACCTTAACTTGCAACCCTAAACCCTAAATCTTAAATCCTAAACTCTTGACCCTCAAACTTAAAACCAAGATCCTAAACCCAAAATCTTATACCCTAAACCTAAATCCTAGATGCTTAACCTTAGACCCTATACCTTAAATTCTTGACCCATAATCCTAAATTTTAACCCTAGACACTAAACCCTAGATCATAGACTTTAACCCTAGATCATAGATCTTGAATCTTAGAGGCTTAGCCTTAAACCCTAAATTCAAATATAGATCCTAAACCTTAAACATCATATCCAAACCTTAAACCTTAAACCCATGAACCCTAAACCATGAATTCTAAACCTTAGATTTCAAACCCTAAATCATAGTGTTTTAACCTAAATAATAAAACTTATAGCCTAAACTTAAGAGTCATAAAATCTTGATACTAAATCCTAAACCCTAAATCTAAAACCCTAAGCAATAAACCTTAAACCTTAAATCATAGACCCTAAACTCTAGACCTTTAAACTAATCCTAAACCCTAGATAGTTAACCCTAATTCTTAAACCTTAAACTCTAGTGGCTTANCCTAGTGGCTTAACCCTAAAACTCTTGATCTTAAACCCTAAACCCAAAGCCTTGACCCTTAGCCCTAAACCTTAGATCATAAGCCCTAACGCCTAGACCCTTAACTTAAATCATTAACGTTAAATCCTAGACCTTAAATCCTAAAGTCATAACCATTAACCTTAGGCCCTAAACCATAAACCTTAGACACTAAACCCTAAACCCCTTAAACCTAGATCTTATACCCTTAACTCGATGTTTAACACGAAAAAGAAAATCCTAAACTATAAACTCTAAACCATAAACTCTCGATGTTTAGCAGTAAACATGAAACCCAAAATCCTAGGCCATAGACATTAAATCCTAAACTTTAAATCCTACACCCTATACTCTAAAACCAAGACCTTAAATCTTAAACGCTAAATACTAAACCTTAAATCCTAGAACTTAGACACTAAACCCTAGACACTAAACCTTAAACCTTAGATTGTTAATTAAACCCTAAGCCCTTAAACCCTAGACAAAACACCCTAAACCCTAGATCCTAACCTTTAAACTATAAATCCTAAATTTTAGACCCTAAACCTTAGACCTTTAACCATCTTTGACCCCTAATCTTAGACCTTTAACCTTAGAAATTAAACCCTTAATCCTAGACCTCTAACCCTAAAAACTAAATGCTAAATCATAGACCTTTAACCTTAAAAACTAAACCCTAAATCATAAACTCATACTAAATCTTCATCCTAAACCCTATACCTTGAAACCTAAATTTTAAACTTTAAATCGTATACCCTAAACCATAAACCTTACACCTTTAACCAAAACCATAGGCCCTTAACCCTAATCCTTAGACCCTTCATCCTTCACACTAAATGCTAGATCCTAAGCCTAAACCCTAGACCATTAACATAAAACCCAAGCTTTTAACCCTATATACTAAAACCTAAATCGTAGACCTTAAACCACCTAAATCCAAAACACAAAACCATAAACCATAGACCTTACATGTAAACTCAATACCACTAACCCTAGAAATTAAACATTAAATCTTAAACCTTAGACTAACCTTAGACCCTAAACTCTAAACACTTAACCTTAATCCCTAGACCTTAAGAAACCATTTAACCTTAACATAAACACTAGATGCTTAACTTTAACCCCTTGACCATATACCCTAAACTCAACCCTTAATCATAAATCCTAAACCCTAAAGCATAGTCTCTATACTCTAAATCCTAAATTCTAAACCTTAAAACATAAACCTTTAATTAAAAATGTAAATCCTTCCCCCAAATCTTATATCTTACATTTTTGACCCCTAACCCTAAATCCTAGACCCTTAACCCTAAAAACTAAACCCTCAGACTCCTAACCCTAAAAACTAAATCCTAAATCTTAAATTCTAAATCATAAATCCTAGACACTAAACCTTTATGCCTAAACCCCATACCTTAAACTTGAACCCTAAACCTTAAATTGTATGCTCTAGACCATAAACCCTACACCTTTAACCTAAACCTTAGGCCCTTTACCTAATCCCTAGACTCTTCATCCTTTAACCTAAATGCTAGATGCTAAGCCCTAAATCCTAGTCAGTTAATGTAAACTCGAAGCCCTTAATTGTAGACACTAAACCCAAATCCTAGACCCAAAACCCAAAACCTTAAACTCTAAAACCTACATCATAAACCCTAGACACAACCATAGAAACTAAATCTTAAATTTTAAACCTTAAACCCTAGACCTTATGAAACAATATACCCTTAATCTAAAGATGCTTAACACAAAGCACTTGACCCAATACCTAATATCATGACCCTTAATCGTAAATCCTAAGCCCTAGAAACTAAACTCTAAATCGTAGTCTCTAAACTCTAAACCCTAGACTCTTAATATGAACCCTAGACCCTTAATCCTAAATCCTAAACCCTAGATCCTTAACTCTAAACCATACACTCATAGACCTTTAACCTAAACTCTAGATGCTTAACTTTAATCCCAAAACTCTAGATTCTAGAGCCTTTACCCTAAATCTTAAACCACATGGATACTAATCCTTAAAACCTCAATACTAAACCTTTTACCCTAAACCCTAGTACCACAATCCTAAAGGCTAAACTACAAATTATAAACCCTAAGTCCTAGACACTATACCTTAAAACTTAGTCCCTAAATCCTAGAACCTTAACTTGAAACCCTAAACTCTAAATCTTAAGTCCTAAACTCTTGACCCTCAAACTTAAAACCAAGATCGTAAACCCAAAATCTTATACCCTAAACCTAAATCCTAGATGCTTAACCTTAGATCCTATACCTTAAATTCTTGACCCATAATCCTAAATTTTAACCCTAGACACTAAACCTTAGATCATAGACTTTAACCCTAGATCATAGATCTTGAATCTTAGAGGCTTCACCTTAAACCCTGAATTCAAATATAGATCCTAAACCTTAAACATCATATCCAAACCTTAAATTTTAAATCTTAAACCCATGAACCCTAAACCATGAATTCTAAACCATAGATTTCAAACCCTAAATCATAGTGTCTTAACCTAAACACTAAAACTTATAGCCTAATCTTAAGAGTCATAAAATCTTGATACTAAATCCTAAACCCTAAATCTAAAACCCTAAGCAATAAACCTTAAACCTTAAATCATAGACCCTAAACTCTAGACCTTTAAACTAATCCTAAACCCTAGATGGTTAACCCTAATTCTTAAACCTTAAACCCTAATGGCTTAACCCTAAAACCCTTGATCTTAAACCCTAAACCCTAAGCCTTGACCCTTAGCCCTAAACCTTAGATTATAAGCCCTAACGCCTAGACCCTAAACCCCTTAAGCCCTTAAACCTAGATCCTATACCCTTAACTCGATGTTTAACACTAAAAAGAAAATCCTAAACTACAGACTCTAAACCCTAAACTCTCGATGTTTAACACTAAACATGAAACCCAAAATCCTAGGCCATAGACACTAAATCCTAAACTTTAAATCCTACACCCTATACTCTAAAACCAAGACCTTAAATCTTAAACGCTAAATACTAAACCTTAAATCCTAGAACTTAGACACTAAACCCTAGACACTAAACCTTAAACCTTAGATTGTTCATTAAACCCTAAGCCCTAAACCCTAGATCCTAACTTTTAAACTATAAATCCTAAATTTTAGACCCTAAACCTTAGACCTTTAACCATCTTTGACCCCTAATCTTAGACCTTTAACCTTAGAAATTAAACCCTTAATCCTAGACCGCTAACCGTAAAAACTAAATGCTAAATCATAGACCTTTAACCTTAAAAACTAAACCTTAAATCATAAACTCATATTAAATCTTCATCCTAAACCCTATACCTTAAAACCTAAACTTTAAACTTTAAATCGTATACCCTAAACCATAAACCTTACACCTTTAACCAAAACCCTAGGCCCTCAACCCTAATCCTTAGACCCTTCATCCTTCACACTAAATGCTAGATCCTAAGCCTAAACCCTAGACCATTAACATAAAACCCCAGCTTTTAACCCTATATACTAAAACCTAAATCGTAAACCTTAAACCACCTAAATCCAAAACACAAAACCATAAACCATAGACCTTACATGTAAACTCTATATCACTAACCCTAAAAATTAAACTTTAAATCTTAAACCTTAGACCCTAAACTCTAAACACTTAACCTTAATCCCTAGACCCTAAGAAACCATTTAGCCTTAACCTAAACACTAGATGCTTAACTTTAACCCCTTGACCATATACCCTAAACTCATAACCCTTAATCATAAATCCTAAACCCTAAAGCATAGTCTCTATACTCTAAATCCTAAACTCTTAACATGAACCCTAGCCTTTAACCCTAGACCCTAAACCCTAAGCCTTAAATCCTTAACCCTTAACCTTACACCTATGACCTTTAACTTAAACTGTAGATGCTTAACTCTAATCCCAAAACCTTAAATCCTAGAGCTTTAACCTTAAACCCTAATTAAGCCACCTAGAACCTGAACCTTAACCCTAAATGCTTAACCCTAAACAATTAAGCATAAACCCTATAGGTAATCCTAAACATTAAATCTTAACCCTAAACACTATATCTTAAAATTTAGACTCTAAACCCTAAACTCTAGAACCTTAACCCAAAATCTTATGCCCTAAACCTTAGATACACCCTTGACCTTTAAACTTAAAACCAAGATCATAAACTCGAAAGCGTAGACCCTAAACCTAAATCTTAAATGCTTAACCCTAGACCCTATATCTTAAACTCTTGAATCATAATCCTAAAACCTAGACCCCATAGGCTTAAACCTAAACCTTAAACTCTAGATACTAAACCCCAAACCCTTGATCCTAAGCTCTAAATCCTAGACCTTTAACCTAAACCTTGAACACTAAATCCCAAATTATAGACCCTTGACCAAAACCCTAGAACCTACAACTTAAACTTAAGACCTGTAACCCTAAGTCATAAACCCTAGGCACTAAACTTTAAGCTTTAAACCATATATCCTAAACCCTAAATTATAAATCCTAGACCCTTAACCTATTCCTAAGCCTTAATTGCTTAACCTCAATCCTTCATCCATAAACCCTACATTCTTAATCATAAACCTTAAACTATAGACTCTTAACCTTAAATCCTACACCCTTGACCCTTAACCCTAAATTATATATGCTTAACCCTAATTCATAAACTTTAAACCTTAAATTCTTAACCTTAAACCCTAAATCCAAGACCCATAACCTCAACCCTAGAGCCATAACCTTAAATCTTAAACTATAAACCTTAAAGTTTAAAAACAAAGCCTTAATCCCTAAATCCTAAAACCTAAAACCTAAATCCAAAGCCTTAAACTATATATCCAAAGCCTTATTCCCTAAATCTTAGATGTTGAACTATAGGCCCTATACCTTAAATCTTAAAATCTAGATCCAAAGCCTTAGTCCCTAAACCATATACCTTTAACTTATTCCCTAAATTCCAGATTTGAATCATAGACCCTATACCTTAAACTCATGACTTATAACTTTAAATCCAAAACCCTATTTTCAGCATGTTAGGAAAATATCTATTGTTGTTCAAAGTTATCTAATACAACATTTTGTTTTTGAAGATTGTGTTATATTTTGGCCAAAATTGTGCTACATTAAAAGTTTAAGGATAACATAATTGTGATAGCAAATGTTGTATTCCAACACTTCTTGATTTGTCCCAGAACTCTTACACATAGAAGATTCTTGAATCATCCTTCTTCTAAACTATTGTTAATGTGTATTGGATTGCCAATCCATTATGATGTTCTTGTATATATTTACAGCTTATAACACATTTAGTTGAAGTAATAAATCACCAAATACTATAATTATATTAATTTGGTATGAAAAATTAGTTCATGATGAAATGTACAGGTCAAAGAGTAATTTGTTGTTATTTGGTAATTTGTGATTGGTGTCATATGGTTTGTTTGCCCAATTAGTTATGCATATCTGTCCAACATGAGTTTCTTCATTCAATGCTTGTATATATATATATATATATATATATGATGATTTAGAACTTGCAATTTGGCTTTTTTGCTCCTTTAATTTTTTATTGTTCAGTCTGTAACTTGATCATATAAATATTTTGATTGTTGTTATAGTAATTACTGTAAGTATTTGATTTTAGGGCTATAGAGAATTTTGATGATGCTCGAAATGTAATAGAGGCCTTGAATGGATTTGAACTTCAGCCAATTAGAAGAAAGAGTATCACAAATTATCATTGTTGATTGGGCTTTCAACCAATCAGAGGAAAGAGTATTAGGTATGTTTCTACATTGCATTTTGTAGCTGTATTTCAAAACACGTGCTTTTAATTTCACCTCTATGATGAGCTTGGAGCTATCACCTTAACCTCAACCATGGATGCTTAACTCTGATTCCTAAACCCTAAATCATAAACCTTAGATACTAAATTTTAAATCCTAAACTCTAAAACATAAACATTGAACTATAATCCCTAGACACTAAACCCTAAATTCTAGACGCTATACCCTAGACTCTAAATTTTAAACCCTAGACACAACTTTAAACTCTTGACCCTTAATCCTAAACTCAAAACCCTATATCCTTAACTTAAATCTTATATGCTTAACCCTAAATTGTAGGCCCTATACCCTAAACTCATGACCCTTAACAATATATCCTAAACCCTAGAATGTTAATGTAAACTCTAAGCCTTTAACCTTAAACACTAAACCCTGGACATAACAACCTAAACCCTAAACCTTAAACTTTTAAACTTGAAACTCTAAATCCTAAACCTTAGACCCCTTAACCAAAACAATAGACCCTTAACTTAAAATTCTAAACCCTAAAGATTAAACAATATGCCCTAAACAATAAATACTACACCTTTAACTTAAACCCTAATCCTTGGACCTTTGACCCTTAATCCTAAATCTTGGATTCTAAGCCTTAAATCCTAGACCATTAATGTAAACCCTAAGTCGTTAATCCTAAATTGTAGACACTAAACCTTAAACCCTAGACCCAAAATCTTAAACCATAAACCATAAAACCTACATCATAAACCCTAGACACATAACCATAGACCCTAGACCCTAAACGTTAGACCCTACGAAACCATATACCTTTAATCTAAAGATGCTTAACACAAAACACTTGACCAATACTCTAAACTCATTACCCTTAACTGGAAATCCTAAACTCTAGAAATTAAACCCTAAATTGTAGTCTCTAAACTCTAAACCTTAGACTCTAAATATGAAACCTAGGCCCTTAATCCTAAATTTTAAACCTTAGATCCTTAACTCTAAACCATACACCCTAGACCATTAACCTAAACTCTAGATGCTTAACTTTAATTCTAAAACCCCAAACTCTAAAGCCTTAATCCTAAATTTTAAACCACCTAGACCCTAACCTTAAAACATAAATCTTAGACCTTTAACCCTAAACACTTAACCCTAAACCCTAGTGCCACAATCCTAAACCCTAAACTATAAACTATAAACCCTAAGCAATAGACACTATACCTTAAAACTTAATCCCTAAATCCTAATTCTTAAATTCCAAAACCTTAACCCAAAACCCTAGATCTTAAACCTTAAATATAAAACCCTAAATCCTAAACTCTTGACAATCAAACTTAAAACTAAGATCCTAAACCCAAAATTCTAGACCCTAAACCTAAATCCTAGATGCTTACCTTAAACACCTGACCCGTAATCCTAAATCCTAACCATATATACTAAACCCTAAACCCTAGATCATAGACACTAAATCCTAACGGCTTAACCATAAACCCTAAGCCCGAAAATATAGATTTTAAACCCTAGACATTAGATCCAAACCCTAAATTCTAAACATTAAACCCATGATCCAAAGCCCTTAACCAAAATCATGAACCCTAAACCCTAGACGCCAAACCCTAAATCATACTCTCGTAACCTAAACGCTATAGCCTATAGCTTAAACTCAAGACCTATAACCTTAAATCATAAACTCTTGATACTAAGCCCAAAACTATAAACCTTAGACCCTAACTTAATCTTAAGCCCTAGTTTTTTAACCTTATTTCTTAAACCTTAAACCCTAGAGGTTTAACCCTAAATCTAAACACTAAACTCTAAATCTTTAAGCCTTAATTTTATATCCTAAACTTTTAAACTTAAACTCTAAATCATAGACCTTATAACTTAAACCCTAAACCCTACACCCTTGACCATAAATCCTAGACCTTTAGTCTAAACCCTCGATGTTAACCCTAAATTTTAGATTCTTAACCCTACATCTTAAACCCTAAATCCTAGACCCTTAACCTCAACCTTAAACACTTAACTCTAAACCTTAAATCTTAGATACAAGGCCCTAAACCCTAGATCCAAAGCCCTAAACCATAGACCTTTAACCGAATTTATAAATCCTAGATGATGAACCCTAAGCCTTATACCTTAAACTCATGACTTGTAACCCTAAATTCAAAAATAAACCCAATCTGTAAATCATAGACCCTAAACTCTAAACCTTTAACCTAATCTCAAACCCTAGATATTTAACCTTAATTCCTAAACCTTACTAGCCTAACCTTAAACCCTTGCTCCTAAACCCAAACTCTTGACCCTTTACCTTAAACCTTAGATCTTAAGCCCTAATGGTTAGATCCTTAATGTAAACCCTTAACCCTAAATCCTAAAGCCTAACTATTAACCTTAGGCCCTAAACTATACACCCTAGACACTAACCCCTTAAACCTAGACCCTAAACCCTTAACTTGATATTTAGCACTAAAATTGAAACCCTAAACTCGATATTTAGCACTAAACATAAAGCACTAAACCCTAAGTTATAGACACTAAACCTTAAACGCTAAATCCTATAGCCTATACTCTAAAACTAAGGTCGTATATCTTAAACTCTAAACCTTAAATCTTAGAACTTAGACACTAAACCCTAAATTTTAGATCATTAATTAAACTTTAAGCCCTAAACACTAAATCATAAACCCTAAAAATTCTAAATCTTAAATCCTAAACCTTAAAACATAAACCTTTAATTAAAAATGTAAACCCTTTACCCCAAATCTTATATCTTACATTTTTGACCCCTAACCCTAAATCCTAAATCCTAGACCCTTAACCCTAAAAACTAAACCCTCAGACTTCGAACCCTAAAAACTAAATCCTAAATCTTAAATTCTAAATCATAAATCCTAGACACTAAACCTTTATGCCTAAACCCTATACATTAAACTTGAACCCTAACCCTTAAATCGTATGCTCTAAACCATAAACCCTACACCTTTAACCTAAACCCTAATCCCTAGACTCTTCATCCTTTAACCTAAATGCTAGATGCTAAGCCCTAAATCCTAGTCAGTTAATGTAAACTCGAAGCCCTTAATTGTAGACACTAAACCCAAATCCTAGACCCAAAACCCAAAACCTTAAACTCTAAAACCTACATCATAAACCCTAGACACAACCATAGAAACTAAATCTTAAATTTTAAACCTTAAACCCTAGACCTTATGAAATCATATACCTTTAATCTCAAGATGCTTAACACAAAGCACTTGACCCAATACCTAATATCATGACCCCTAATCGTAAATCCTAAGCTCTAGAAACTAAACTCTAAATCATAGTCTCTAAACTCTAAACCTTAGACTCTTAATATGAACCCTAGGCCCTTAATCCTAAATCTTAAACCCTAGATCCTTAACTCTAAACCATACACCCATAGACCTTTAACCTAAGCTCTAGATGCTTAACTTTAATCCCAAAACTCTAGATTCT
>QAOA01005590.1:31415-43134 GCA_003255065.1 Cercis canadensis
TAAGCTCTAAATCCTAGACCTTTAACCTAAACCTTGAACACTAAATCCCAAATTATAGACCCTTGACCAAAACCCTAGAACCTACAACCTAAACTTAAGACCTGTAACCCTAAGTCATAAACCCTAGGCACTAAACTTTAAGCTTTAAATCATATATCCTAAACCCTAAATTATAAATCCTCGACCCTTAACCTATTCCTAAGCCTTAATTGCTTAACCTCAATCCTTCATCCATAAACCCTACATTCTTGATCATAAACCTTAAACTATAGACTCTTAACCTTAAATCCTACACCCTTGCCCACCCTAAATTATATATGCTTAACCCTAATTCATAAACTTTATACCTTAAATTTTTAACCTTAAACCCTAAATCCTAGACCCATAACCTCAACGCTAGAGCCATAACCTTAAATCTTAAACTATAAACCTGAAAGTTTAAAAACAAAGCCTTAATCCCTAAATCCTAAAACCTAAAACCTAAATCTAAAGCCTTAAACTATATATCCAAAGCCTTATTCCCTAAATCTTAGATGTTGAACTATAGGCCCTATACCTTAAATCTTAAAATCTAGATCCAAAGCCTTAATCCCTAAACCACATACCTTTAACTTATTCCCTAAATTCCAGATTTGAATCATAGACCCTATACCTTAAACTCATAACTTATAACTTTAAATCCAAAACCATAGCCAATAAGCCTTAAACCCTAGATCCTTAACCTAATTTGAAGCCTTAGATGGTTAACACTAATCCATAAACCTTAAACCCTAAACCCTTATGACTTAACCTTAACTCCTTGACTCTAAATCATAGATAATAAACCCAAAACTATAGATCATAGGCCCTAACCCTTAGACCCTTAACTTAAACTCTTAACCCTTAACTTTCTGAACTAAACATTAGACACTAAACCTTAAATTAGAGACTATTAACCATAAACCCTAAACCCATGACCATTCAGCCTAGGCCCTAAACTATACATTTGAGATGTTAAACCCTCAAGCTTTAAGCCCTTAAACCTAGACACTAAACCTTAAACTCTCGATGTTTAACACTAAAAACAAAACCTTAAACCCTTGACACTTAGGATTTGTTTGGGAGTTAAAATTGGGGGGAAAAGAGAGGAAAGGAAAGGAATAAATGTGTCCATCACTTTGTTTGGGAGTTCAAGATTAAAAAACGAACGGAAACCAATGGGTAATTTCAAACTCTTACATTCCTTTTTTGCCTCACTTTTGTGTTCCCGTAATTTGGGGGGTTTGGAGAGAAAAAAATAGTTTACTATTATACCTCTATTTATTTCTTCAAATTCTTTTTCAAATACTATTTAAATAACATTATTAAATCTTATATTAAATATATTAACTTTATAAATAAAGGATAAATTTGTAAAATTATAAATTTTTATTTATTTCCTTTCATTTCCTCTCATTTTGCTCATTTTAAGCATCCAAACAAAGGAGAGGAAAACCCTCCCTTTCCTCTCCTCTCCTCTCCTTTCCTCTCCTCTCCAAAAAAACTCCCAAACAGACCCTTAATCTCAAACAAGAAGCCATAATCCCTTGACTCTCAACCTTAACACTAAATCTAAACCTTTAACCTTAATCCCTAAATCATAAATTCTAGACCCTTAACACTAGACCCTACATCCTTAACCCTTAACATTAAGTCACCCTTAACCCTAAACCTTAAACCAAAGGTCAAAAATCTTAAACCCTAGATTCTTAATATAAATCTTAGATACTTAACCCTAAATGCTAGACCTTAAACCCTTAACCCTAATCCCAAAACCTAAGCCATTTTGACATAAACTCTAGATGCTTAACCCTAATTCCTAAATCCTAAACTCTAAATCCTAAACCTTAGAGCCTTAACATTAAACCTTAGACCTTAAATCATAAACCCTAGACCCTTAAGTTCAATCATATATGCTTAACCCTAATACTTAAATCCTAAACTCTAGAGTTGTAACCCTAAATTCTAAATTTAAATCCTAAACCCTAGACCCTAAACTCTTAATATTATATCCCTAATTCTAGACCCTAAATACTAACCCTATACCCTAAATCTAAAATCCTAGAACTTAGACCTTAAACCCTAAGCCCTAGACATAACCCTAAACCTTCAACCCTAAATCCTAAACGATTGACTTTCAACCTTGAAACCTAGATCATAAACTTGAATCGAGAAACCCCTTATAAGCCTTAGATGTTTAACTTTAGACCTTATTCCCTAAACTCAAGACCTGGACTCCTAAATCCTAAACACAAGACCCTAATCCCTAAACCCTTAACCTAATCTTATGGCAATAAATACTTAACCCTAATTTTGAAACCCTACCCTTAACCTTAACCCTAGTTGTTTAACCTTAACTTTTAAACCCTAAATTTAGAGCCTTAACCCTAAAACCTAAATCCTAGACCTTTAACCTAAACTCTAGATGCTTAATCCTAATCCTTAAACCTTAAATCCTAGATCTTTAACCTTAAACCTTAGACCTTTAACCTCAGCCTAATTACTTATGCTTAATTCCTAACCCTAAACCCTAAACTTTTAAGCCATAACCTTAAATCCTAAACTCTAAATGCTTAACCTTAATCCCTAAATCATAATCCATAAACCATAAACCCTAGAGCTTTAACCCTAGACCTTTAAGCTAAACAATAGACGCTTATCCCTAACAACTAAACTCTAAACCTAGCCTTAAACTATAATCCTTAAACCCTAAATTATATACCCTAAAAAAATCTAGATACTAAATCTTAAATCTTAGACCATAAACCATCAATCTTACACCCTAAAGACCAAAGCCTAATCCGTAAAGTCTTAACCTTAAACCTCAAAAACAATAGACTCTTAACTCTGAAACCAAGACCTTAAAATCAAAACCTAAAACTTAAACCTTAAATCCTAAATTGTAAACACCAAACCTAAACCCTAGATTTTAACCTAAACCTTATGCCCTTAACCCTGACACTAAACCTTATATCCATAACCTAATCCTAAGCCCTAGTTGCTTAACCCTAATCCCTAAACCTTAAACACTAGAGCCTTAACTTTAAACCATAGACCCTAAATATTAAACTTTAGACATTTAACCCTAAATTTGATTCCTTAAACTAGATCGCTGACCTAAACTGTATATGCTTAAACTAGACCCTATACCTTAAATTCAATACCCATAGCCCTAAATCCTAAACACTAGACACTAATGCCTAACCATATGTCATAGACCCTAAAATCTAAACCATAAACCATAAACCTTTAGCCTAATCCTAAGTCATAGATACTTAACACTAATCCCTAAACATCATACATTAGACCTTTAACCTCAACTTGAGATGCTTAACCATAATCCCTATATCCCAACCCTTTGAGCCCTAACTCTAAACCGTAAATAATAAACTCTAAACCATATACCCTAAAACATAGAGACTTAATAGCAAAACATAAACCCTAGACCCATAACCTAAACCCTAGATGCTTATCCCTAATCTCTAAACCCTATATCATAGAGCCATAACCATAAACCCTAGACTTTTAAGCTCAACCATAGATGCTTATCCCTAACATCTAAATCCTAAATCCTAAATCCTATAGTCATAACTCTAACCCTAAATGATAAACTATAGACCCTAAACCTTATACTCCAAAACTTAGAACATAAACCTTAAATCCTAGACCCTAGATTCCAAACCTAAAACCTATTCCTTGGACACTAAATCCTAAATCTTAAACCCTTGACCCTCAAACTTGGAACTTAGATCTTAAAACCCTTAACCTAAACCCTAACCCTAGACCCTAAACTCATTATCCATAGCCCTAAATCCTAATCACTAGACAATAATCCTTAAACCCTAAATCATAGACTAAATCCTAAATTATAAACCCTAAATCTTTAACTCAATCTTAAGCCATATATCTTTATCCTTAATACTTAAACCCTAGAGCCCTGCCTTCGACCCTAAACACTAAATTATAGACCCTATGCCATAGAACTAAATCTTAAATCTTAAATCCTAAACCCCAAACCTTAAACATTAAATCTTAAACCCTAAATCCCAAACCTTAAACCCTATATACTAATCCTAAACCTTTGTCTTTTAACCCTAAACCCAAGATCCTAAGCCCTTAACACTAAACCTTAAACTCTAAAAATTAAATGCTACACCTTAAACCCTAAAAGTATACCTTTAACTTAAACCCTAAATGGTTAACCCTAGATCCTATACTCTAAACTCATTACTTTGTAACATTAAATCATAAACTGTAGACATTAAACCCTAAACTATAAACCATAGACCCTAAGCTCTAAACTGTAAACCTTCATCTAATCTTAAAGCCTAGTTGTATGTCCCTAAACCTTACATCCTAAAGCCTTATCCGTAAAACCTAAACCCTTATCCTGAATCTATAAAACCTAAACCCTACATCCTTGATCCTTAACTCTAAACCCTTAACCCTAGGCCCTAGACCCATAACCTAAATCCTAGAAACTTAACCATAATCCCTAAATATTAAACCCTAAACCTTAAAACCTAGCCTCAATCTTAGATGCTTCACCCTAATTCCTAAACCCTAAATTTAAACTTTAAACCTAGAGCCTTAACCTTAGACCCTTAACCTAATTTAATAAGCCGGTTTTATACCACTTATCTTGTATTATTCATGCTTGATTTTCATCACTCTTGAAGTAATTTAAGGAAGGTTTTCACAAGTTTAAGTCTACTTTTGCAGGTTTTTGTTTTGGAAGACCTTGAAAGCAATTTAGGTGCAAGACGGTGGAAGAAATGAGAAAAATCATGCATTATGGACTAAAGGCAAAGACTTGGGTGCCTCGACGCCCTGACACGATGACCACCAAGATTTTAGGGAATTGGGCACCACAGCCCCCTAAATCAAGTGTTGCAGCGCCCTAGGGTCAGGAATCAGATACAGAAAGTCCAGAAAGAAGGGCGTTGCAGCGCCCTATACCAAGTGCCACAACACTGAAACTTTACTTGATGTTGCTGCAAATGGTTCACTAATGGATAAAACGGCTGAGGAAGTTGTCCAGCTGCTTGATCAAATGGCGGATAATGCCAGCCAATGGCCTTCTGATAGAACTCCAGCCAAAAAGACCTATGGGTTGCATGCTGTAGACCCACTTGTTGCTGTTACTGCCAAAATGGATACAATTGCAAAGCACTTGGGCACTCTTACAGCTAATGTCATTCATTCAACCGTTGCTGCTTGTGAAGTCTGTCATGGTGAACACTCGAGTGCTGATTGCCTAGTTGTGACATTGAAAGCACCTCTATCTTTTGAAGAAGCTCATTTTGTGGGGAATTCTAATAGGCCAGGCAACCTGTACTCAAATACATATAATCCGAGATGGAAAAACCATCCAAATTTCTCCTGGAAAAATTCTCAAAATGTGGTTAAGCCATCTAGATTTCAGGCATCTTCTCAACCTTAGATGCAAGCTCCTGCACCACTTAAGATTTCTTTAGAAGACGCCCTTGCTCAACTCATTGAATACCACTCAGTTTATGACAAGGACAGACACGACACTTCAAAATCAAACGGCTTCTATTTGGAATTTAGAGGTGCAGATGGGTCAAATCTCCAATTTACTCTTATCTAGAAACCAAGGGTCATTGCCCAGTAACACAGAGAGAAATCCCAAAGAGCAAGTCCAAGCAGTAACTCTAAGAAATGGAAAAATACTAGAGGAACCGAAAAGAAAAGCTACAACAGTGGAAACAACCATAGAAAACAATAATGTGGCTTATGTACCTTCCGAGGAGACACCTAAAGGCGAGGTTGTGGAGGAATAGAAATCAAAGTCTATTCTCTTTCCTAATAATCCTTTACCTTACAAATCCCGAGTGCCTTTTCCTCATCGATTTCAGAAGCAGAACATGGATAAGCAGTTTTCTAAATTCCTTGAGGCCTTCAAGAAGCTTCATATCAACATACCTTTTGCAGAGGCATTGACACATATGCCAAGTTATGTGAAGTTCATGAAGGAGATTCTGACCAACAAAAGGAAATTAGAAGATTATGAAACAGTAGCACTTACTAAAGAGTGCAGTGCCATCCTCCAAAACAAGTTACCTCTAAAGCTAAAATATCCAGGGAGTTTTACTATTCCTTGTACTATTAGTGATATTTTCTTTGGTAAAACATTATGTGATTTAGGTGCCTCTATTAATTTAATGCCTTTATCTGTTTACAGGAAACTTGGACTGGGAGAAGCCAAACCAACCTCCATCACTCTCTAATTAGCGGATCGGTCTCTTAAGTACCCTAGAGGAATCCTAGAGGATGTGCTTATAAAAGTGGACAAGTTTATTTTTTCAGCGGATTTCGTGATACTTGATATGGAGGAAGACCAGGAGATACCCATCATCCTTGGCCGGCCTTTCTTGGTGACAGGGAATGCCCTCATTGATGTACAAAAAGGGCAGCTCATACTTAGAATCAACAATGAGGAAGTCTCTTCCAATGTCTTCAAAGCTCTAAAGCAGTGTGATGAAAGAGACAGTTGTATACGGCTTAATTTGATTGATCATTGCACTACAGAGGTTTTTCGATCTAGCCACCCTCCAGAGCCATTGGAGGCCTGTCTCATTGGCATCTCTCCTGAAGAAAACATGGAAATAAAAAATTGTGTAAATTTTCTAAATGCGGTTCCTCCTCAGTTTATCAGAAGGTCTTTTGAGAAACTTGGCAAATGGGGATCTTGACCTCCTCCATTTGTAGTGAAGCCTCTTGTGTTGGAACTCAAGTCATTACCTGAGCATCTTACATATGCTTACCTGGTGACTCATCCACTTTTCCGGTCATTATTTCCTCTTCACTAAAGGAAGAAGAAGTAGATAAGTTACTGAGGGTATTGAGGGAGCATCAGGCAGCCATCGAATGGACTATCTTGGACATAAATGGGATCGGCCTCTCCTTGTGTATGCATAAGATTCTGATGGAAGACTACTTCAGACCCTTCATTGAGCATCAACGTCGACTGAACCCAAACATGAAAGAGGTGGTACGAGCATAAGTATTGAAACTTCTGGATGCCGGTATCATATACTCGATCTCTGATAGTGCATGGGTGAGTCCAGTGCAAGTAGTGCCAAAGAAGGGTGGAATGACGGTTGTCAAGAATGAGAATAATAAGCTCATTCCTACGTGGACAGTCACTGGGTGGCGAGTTTGCATCGGCTACAAGAAGTTGAACAAAGCTACAAGGAATGACCATTTTCCCCTACCGTTCATTGATTAGATGCTTGATCGACTAACGGGACATGCGTATTATTGCTTCCTTGACGGCTACTCCGGGTATAATCAGATTTCTATTGCTCTTGAAGACCAATAGAAGACGACTTTCACTTGCCCCAATTAGACTTTCGCATTTAGGCGTATGCCCTTCGGATTGTGCAATGCTCCAACAACTTTCCAGAAGT
This sequence comes from Cercis canadensis, assembly GCA_003255065.1. Lineage (NCBI taxonomy): Eukaryota > Viridiplantae > Streptophyta > Magnoliopsida > Fabales > Fabaceae > Cercis > Cercis canadensis. The sequence continues at coordinate 38,867 of QAOA01005590.1, forward strand.
GCATGATGTCTATTTTCTCAAACATGGTGGAGCACTACATTGAAGTTTTCATGGATGACTTCTCGGTATTTGGATCTACATTTGACACCTGTCTCGGTCACTTGGCTTCTATTTTGAAACGATGTGAAGAGACCAATCTAGTTTTTAATTGGGAGAAGTGCCATTTTATTGTCCAAGAGGAAATTGTACTTGGGCACAAGGTGTCGGCTTAAGGACTTGAGGTGGGTCGGGCGAAAATTGCTACTATAGAGAAATTGCCTCCACTTACCTTAGTTAAAGGTGTGAGAAGTTTCTTAGGACATGCCGGTTTCTATTGACGGTTTATAAAGGGCTTCTCCAAGATCATTAAGCCATTGTGCAATCTTCTCTTGAATGATGTTTCAATCGAGTTCACTAAGGAGTGTCTTCAAGCTTTCAAAAATATAAAGAAGGCCTTGACCTTGGCACCCATCATCATTGCGCCGGATTGGTCACTGCCTTTCGAGCTTATGTACGACGCTAGTGACTATGCAGTTAGGGCAGTTTTAGGTCAATGAAGGGACAAGTTGTTGCATGCCATCTATTATGCCAGCCGTACACTCGATCCTGCTCAGATGAATGATGCTACTACTGAGAAGGAGTTCCTCGCAGTTGTCTTTGCCTTTGACAAATTTAGGGCTTATCTAATTGGCTCGAAGGTAATAGTCTTCACAGACCATTTTGCTATCAAATACTTGTTGGAGAAGAAGGATGCCAAACCACAATTAATTTGATGGGTTCTTCTCTTACAAGAATTTGACTTAGAAATTAGAGACAAGAAAGACACTAAAAACCTTATCGCAGATCATCTCTCCAGACTTGAAACTCCAGAAGAGTTAGGGGATACTGAAGTCCCTATTGATGACTCCTTTCCGGATGAGCAACTCTTTGCTTTTTCGACCACAGTTCAACCATGGTTCAGTGATATTGCTAACTTCTTAGCTATCAACCTCCTACCACCGGATCAAAGCCATCATCAAAGGAAGAAGTTTCTTTCAGTGGCCAAGCATTATTACTAGGATGAGCCACTCTTCTTCAAACACTATTCTGACTTAATAATTCGACGATGTGTTCCTGAAGAAGAGATGGCAAATATCCTTCATCACTATCATGCATCACCTTATGGTGGCCACTTTGGTGCAAATAGAACTGCAGCCAAGATTTTTCAATCTGGCTTTTATTGGCCTACAATCTTTAAGTATGCACATGCTTACGTCTCCGCTTGTGATCGTTGCCAAAGAACGGGGACCATCTCACACCGTCATGAAATGCCACTAAATAATATTTTAGAAGTGGAGTTGTTTGATGTATAGGGGATCGACTTCATGGGTCATTTCCCGTCTTCTTCCAACAACCAATACATTTTTGTGGCAGTGGATTATGTCTCTAAATGGGTTGAGGCTATAGCTGCATCTACCAATGACTCAAAAGTGGTAGTGAACTTCCTAAAAAAGAATATCTTCACTAGGTTTGGCACTCCAAGAGCACTAATTAGTGATGAAGGCATTCACTTTTGTAACAAATACCTTGGTGCTCTTCTGACCAAATATGGCGTCAAACATCGGATTGCCATTGCCTGTCACCCACAAACCAGTGGACAAGTAGAGATTTCTAATTGTGAGTTAAAGTGGATTCTTGAGAAAACAGTCAATGCTAACAAGAAAGATTGGGCACGAAAGTTTGACGATGCTTTGTGGGCATACAGGACAACATTCAAGACTCCCATAGGCACATCACCATACCGGTTGGTCTTTAGGAAAGCATGTCATTTTCCAGTCGAAGTGGAACATTAAGCGTACTGGGCCACCAAGACACTGAACTTCGATCTCAAAGTTGCAGGTGCAAAGAGGCTCCTGCAGCTAAATGAACTCGATGAATTCCGCCAAGATGTGTATGAAAATGCCAAGCTCTATAAAGAACGAACCAAGACATGACACGAAAAACGCATTCAAAAGCGTGAATTCACTCCCGGTCAAAAAGTTCTCCTGTTCAATTCCCGCCTTAAATTGTTTCCTGGAAAATTGAAGTCCAGATGGTTAGGCCTTTTCATAGTTGACATGGTTTTCCCCCATGGAGGTATTGAAGTCAAGAGTGGAGATTGTAAATTCAAGGTTAATGGCCAAAGGTTGAAACACTATGTGGATGGCGAGGATGAGTTCCTAAAATCATCCATCACGCTCACCAACCCACTTGACCATTTTCAGAGCAAGTCTAGCTAAGGACTATAAACTAAGTGCTTGTTGGGAGACAACCCATCTTTCTAATCCCTTCCTTGATGATCGCTTAAGTTAGAGTGTGTTCGCATTTTATTTTATTTTTTTGCTTTCTTTATAGCTAAATTTATAATTTTTCTCTCCCTTTGTGCTTAAATAGATGTGGAAACAAGTTTGGGGGTCATGAAATGGCAAATTGAGGGTGCAATGGCTTAATGCGCACAACGGAGCAAAAGCTTGGGCGCCACGGCGCCCCACCCAGGGCACCGCAGCACCCTATCACGAGCAAACCAACAGAGTCATAGGTGCCATAGTTCAACATCTAAGATTTAGGGAATAAGGCTTTGGATATATAGTTTAAGGCTTTAGATTTAGGTTTTAGGTTTTAGGATTTAGGGATTAAGGCTTTGTTTTTAAACTTTAAGGTTTATAGTTTAAGATTTAAGGTTATGGCTCTAGCGTTGAGGTTATGGGTTTAGGATTTAGGGTTTAAGGTTAAGAATTTAAGGTATAAAGTTTATGAATTAGGGTTAAGCATATATAATTTAAGGTTAAAGGTCAAGGGTGTAGGATTTAAGGTTAAGAGTCTATAGTTTAAGGTTTATGATCAAGAATGTAGGGTTTATGGATGAAGGATTGAGGTTAAGCAATTAAGGCTTAGGAATAGGTTAAGGGTCGAGGATATATAATTTAGGGTTTAGGATATATGGTTTAAAGCTTAAAGTTTATTGCCTAGGGTTTATGACTTAGGGTTACAGGTCTTAAGTTTAGGTTGTAGGTTCTAGGGTTTTGGTCAATGGTCTATAATTTGAGATTTAGTGTTCAAGGTTTAGGTTAAAGGTCTAGGATTTAGACCTTAGGATCAAGGGTTTGGGGTTTAGTATCTAGAGTTTAAGGTTTAGGTTTAAGCCTATGGGGTCTAGGTTTTAGGATTTAGGATTATGGGTCAAGAGTTTAAGGTATAGGGTCTAAGGTTAAGCATCTAAGATTTAGGTTTAGGGTCTAGGCTTTCGAGTTTATGATATTGGTTTTAAGTTTAAAGGTCAAGGGTGTATCTAAGGTTTAGGGCATAAGATTTTGGGTTAAGGTTCTAGAGTTTAGGGTTTAGAGTCTAAATTTTAAGATATAGTGTTTAGGGTTAAGATTTAATGTTTAGGATTACCTATAGGGTTTATGGTTAATTGTTTAGGGTTAAGCATTTAGGGTTGAGGTTGAGGTTCTAGGTGGCTTAATTAGGGTTTAAGGTTAAAGCTCTAGGATTTAAGGTTTTGGGATTAGAGTTAAGCATCTACAGTTTAAGTTAAAGGTCATAGGTGTAAGGTTAAGGGTTAAGGATTTAAGGCTTAGGGTCCAGGGTTAAAGGTTAGGGTTCATGTTATGAGTTTAGGATTTAGAGTATAGAGACTATGCTTTAGGGTTTAGGATTTATGATTAAGGGTTATGAGTTTAGGGTATATGGTCAAGGGGTTAAAGTTTAGCATCTAGTGTTTAGGTTAAGGCTAAATGGTTTCTTAGGGTCTAGGGATTAAGGTTAAGTGTTTACAGTTTAGGGTCTAAGGTTTAAGATTTAAAGTTTAATTTCTAGGGTTAGTGGTATAGAGTTTACATGTAAGGTCTATGGTGTATGGTTTTGTGTTTTGGATTTAGGTGGTTTAAGGTTTACGATTTAGGTTCTAGTATATAGGGTTAAAAGCTTGGGTTTTATGTTAATGGTCTAGGGTTTAGGCTTAGGATCTAGCATTTAGTGTGAAAGATGAAGGGTCTAAGGATTAGGGTTAAGGGCCTAGGGTTTTGGTTAAAGGTGTAAGGTTTATGGTTTAAGGTATACGATTTAAAGTTTAAAGTTTAGGTTTTAAGGTATAGGGTTTAGGATGAAGATTTAGTATGAGTTTTTGATTTAGGGTTTAGTTTTTAAGGTTAAAGGTCTATGATTTAGGATTTAGTTTTTAGGGTTAGCGGTCTAGGATTAAGGGTTTAATTTCTAAGGTTAAAGGTCTAAGATTAGGGGTCAAAGATTGTTAAAGGTCTAAGGTTTAG
>QAOA01005590.1:44590-54976 GCA_003255065.1 Cercis canadensis
TATGGTTTAGAGTTAAGGATCTAGGGTTTAGGATTTAGGATTAAGGGCCTAGGGTTCATATTAAGAGTCTAGGGTTTAGAGTTTAGAGACTATGATTTAGAGTTTAGTTTCTAGAGCTTAGGATTTACGATTAAGGGTCATGATATTAGGTATTGGGTCAAGTGCTTTGTGTTAAGCATCTTTAGATTAAGGGTATATGATTTCATAAGATCTAGGGTTTAAGGTTTAAAATTTAAGATTTAGTTTCTATGGTTGTGTCTAGGGTTTATGATGTAAGTTTTAGAGTCTAAGGTTTTGGGTTTTGGGTTTTGGGTCTAGGATTTGGGTTTAGTGTCTACAATTAAGGGCTTCGAGTTTACATTAACTGACTAGGATTTAGGGCTTAGCATCTAGCATTTAGGTTAAAGGATGAAGAGTCTAGGGATTAGGGTAAAGGGCCTAGGGTTTAGGTTAAAGGTGTAGGGTTTATGGTTTAGAGCATACGATTTAAGGTTTAGGATTCAAGTTTAAGGTTAGGGTTTAGGCATAAAGGTTTAGTGTCTAGGATTTATGATTTAGAATTTAAGATTTAGGATTTAGTTTTTAGGGTTAGGAGTCTGAAGGTTTAGTTTTTAGGGTTAAGGGTCTAGGATTTAGGGTTAGGGGTCAAAAATGTAAGATATAAGATTTGGGGGAAAGGGTTTACATTTTTAATTAAAGGTTTATGTTTTAAGGTTTAGGATTTAAGATTTAGAGTTTCTAGGGTTTAAGATTTAGTGTTAAGGGCTTAAAGTTTAATTAATGATCTAAAATTTAGGGTTTAGTGTCTAAGTTCTATGATTTAAGGTTTAGAGTTTAAGACATACGACCTTTGTTTTAGAGTATAGGCTATAGGATTTAGCGTTTAAGGTTTAGTGTCTATAACTTAGGGTTTAGTGCTTCATGTTTAGTGCTAAATATTGAGTTTAGAGTTTAGGATTTAGGGTTTCAATTTTAGTGTTAAATATCAAGTTAAGGGTTTAGGGTCTAGGTTTAAGGGGTTAGTGTCTAGGGTGTATAGTTTAGGGCCTAAGGTTAATGGTTAGGCTTTAGGATTTAGGGTTAAGGGTTTATATTAAGGATCTAAGCATTAGGGCTTAAGATCTAAGGTTTAGGGTTAAGGGTCAAGAGTTTGGATTTAAGGTTTAATATCTAAGGTTTAGGATCAAGGGTTTAAGGTTAGGCTAGTAAGGTTTAGGAATTAAGGTTAAATATCTAGGGTTTGAGATTAGGTTAAAGGTTTAGAGTTTAGGGTCTATGATTTACAGATTGGGTTTATTTTTGAATTTAGGGTTACAAGTCATGAGTTTAAGGTATAAGGCTTAGGGTTCATCATCTAGGATTTATAAATTAGGTTAAAGGTCTATGGTTTAGGGCTTTGGATCTAGGGTTTAGGGCATTGTATCTAAGATTTAGGGTTTAGAGTTAAGTGTTTAAGGTTCAGCATTTAAGGTTGAGGTTAAGGGTCTAGGATTTAGGAATTAGGGTTAAGCATCTAGAGTTTATGTCTCAAGGGCTTAGGTTTTGGGATTAGGGTTAAGGGTTTAAGGTCTAGCATTTAGGGTTAAGTATCTAAGATTTAGATTAAAAATCTAGGGTTTAAGATTTTGGACCTTTGGTTTAAGGTTTAGTGTTAAGGTTGACTTAATGTTAAGGGTTAAGGATGTAGGGTCTAGTGTTAAGGGTCTAGAATTTATGATTTAGGGATTAAGGTTAAAGGTTTAGATTTAGTGTTAAGGTTGAGAGTCAAGGGATTATGGCTTCTTGTTTGAGGTTTAGGATTATGGGAGTGTTTTTAGAGGGGAGAGGAGAGGAAAAGGAGGGTTTTCCTCTCGTTTGTTTGGATGATTAAAATGAGCAAAATAAGAGGAAATGAAAGGAAATAAATAAAAATTTATAATTTTACAAATTTATCCTTTATTTATAAAGTTAATATATTTAATATAAGATTTACTAATGTTATTTAAATAGTATTTGAAAAAGAATTTGAAGAAATAAATAAAGGTATAATAGTAAACTATTTTTTTCTCTCCAATCCCCCCAAATTAGGGGAACACAAAAGTGAGGCAAAAAAGGAATGTAAGGGTTTGAGATTACCCTTTGGTTCCTTTCCTTTTTTTAATCTTGAACTCCCAAACAAAGTGATGGACACATTTATTCCTTTCCTTTCCTGTCCTTTCCCCCCAATTTTAACTCCCAAACAAATCCTAAGTGTCAAGGGTTTAAGGTTTTGTCTTTAGTGTTAAACATCGAGAGTTTAAGGTTTAGTGTCTAGGTTTAAGGGCTTAAAGCTTGAGGGTTTAACATCTCAAATGTATAGTTTAGGGCCTAGGCTGAATGGTCATGGGTTTAGGGTTTATGGTTAATAGTCTCTAATTTAAGGTTTAGTGTCTAATGTTTAGTTATGAAGGTTAAGGGTTAAGAGTTTAAGTTAAGGGTCTAAGGGTTAGGGCCTATGATCTATAGTTTTGGGTTTATTATCTATGATTTAGAGTCAAGGAGTTAAGATTAAGTCATGAGGGTTTAGGGTTTAAGGTTTATGGATTAGTGTTCACCATCTAAGGCTTCAAAATAGGTTAAGGATCTAGGGTTTAGGGTTTATTGGCTAGGATTTTGGATTTAAAGTTATAAGTCATGAGTTTAAGGTATAGGGTCTATGATTCAAATCTGGAATTTAGGGAATAAGTTAAAGGTATATGGTTTAGGGATTAAGGCTTTGGATCTAGATTTTAAGATTTAAGGTATAGGGCCTATAGTTCAACATCTAAGATTTAGGGAATAAGGCTTTGGATATATAGTCTAAGGCTTTGGATTTAGGTTTTAGGTTTAAGGATTTAGGGATTAAGGCTTTGTTTTTAAACTTTAAGGTTTATAGTTTAAGATTTAAGGTTATGGCTCTAGGGTTGAGGTTATGGGTCTAGGATTTAGGGTTTAAGGTTAAGAATTTAAGGTTTAAAGTTTATGAATTAGGGTTAAGCATATATAATTTAGGGTTAAGGGTCAAGGGTGTAGGATTTAAGGTTAAGAGTCTATAGTTTAAGGTTTATGATTAAGAATGTAGGGTTTATGGATGAAGGATTGAGGTTAAGCAAGTAAGGCTTAGGAATAGGTTAAGGGTCTAGGATTTATAATTTAGGGTTTAGGATATATGGTTTAAAGCTTAAAGTTTAGTGCCTAGGGTTTATGACTTAGGGTTACAGGTCTTAAGTTTAAGTTGTAGGTTCTAGGGTTTTTGTCAAGGGCCTATAATTTAGGATTTAGTGTTCAAGGTTTAGGTTAAAGGTCTAGGATTTAGAGCTTAGGATCAAGGGTTTGGGGTTTAGTATCTAGAGTTTAAGGTTTAGGTTTAAGCCTATGGGGTCTAGGTTTTAGGATTTAGGATTATGATTCAAGAGTTTAAGATATAGGGTCTAGGGATAAGCATCTAAGATTTAGGTTTAGGGTCTAGGCTTTCGAGTTTATGATCTTGGTTTTAAGTTTAAAGGTCAAAGGTGTATCTAAGGTTTAGGGCATAAGATTTTGGGTTAAGGTTCTAGAGTTTAGGGTTTAGAGTCTAAATTTTAAGATATAGTGTTTAGGGTTAAGATTTAATGTTTAGGATTACCTATAGGGTTTATGGTTAATTGTTTAGGGTTAAGCATTTAGGGTTGAGGTTGAGGTTCTAGGTGGCTTAATTAGGGTTTAAGGTTAAAGCTCTAGGATTTAAGGTTTTGGGATTAGAGTTAAGCATCTACAGTTTAAGTTAAAGGTCATAGGTGTAAGGTTAAGGGTTAAGGATTTAAGGCCTAGGGTTTAGGGTCTAGGGTTAAAGGCTAGGGTTCATGTTAAGAGTTTAGGATTTAGAGCATAGAGACTATGCTTTAGGGTTTAGGATTTATGATTAAGGGTTATGAGTTTAGGGTATATGGTCAAGGGGTTAAAGTTAAGCATCTAGTGTTTGGGTTAAGGCTAAATGGTTTCTTAGGGTCTAGGGATTAAGCTTAAGTGTTTAGAGTTTAGGGTCTAAGGTTTAAGATTTAAAGTTTAATTTCTAGGGTTAGTGGTATAGAGTTTACATGTAAGGTCTATGGTTTATGGTTTTGTGTTTTGGATTTAGGTGGTTTAAGGTTTACGATTTAGGTTTTAGTATATAGGGTTAAAAGCTTAGGTTTTATGTTAATGGTCTAGGGTTTAGGCTTAGGATCTAGCATTTAGTTTGAAGGATGAAGGGTCTAAGGATTAGGGTTGAGGGCCTAGGGTTTTGGTTAAAGGTGTAAGGTTTATGGTTTAGGGTATACGATTTAAAGTTTAAAGTTTAGGTTTTAAGGTATAGGGTTTAGGATGAAGATTTAGTATGAGTTTATGATTTAGGGTTTAGTTTTTAAGGTTAAAGGTCTATGATTTAGCATTTAGTTTTTACGGTTAGCGCTCTAGGATTAAGGGTTTAATTTCTAAGGTTAAAGGTCTAAGATTAGGCGTCAAAGATGGTTAAAGGTCTAAGGTTTAGGGTCTAAAATTTAGGATTTATAGTTTAAAAGTTAGGATCTAGGGTTTAGGGCTTAGGGTTTAATTAACAATCTAAGGTTTAAGGTTTAGTGTCTAGGGTTTAGTGTCTAAGTTCTAGGATTTAAGGTTTAGTATTTAGCGTTTAAGATTTAAGGTCTTGGTTTTAGAGTATAGGGTGTAGGATTTAAAGTTTAGGATTTAGGGTCTATGGCCTCGGATTTTGGGTTTCATGTTTAGTGTTAAACATCGATTTAAGGTTAAAGGTCTATGATTTAGCATTTAGTTTTTACGGTTAGAGGTCTAGGATTAAGGGTTTAATTTCTAAGGTTAAAGGTCTAAGATTAGGGGTCAAAGATGGTTAAAGGTCTAAGGTTTAGGGTCTAAAATTTAGGATTTATAGTTTAAAGGTTAGGATCTAGGGTTTAGGGTGTTTTGTCTAGGGTTTAAGGGCTTAGGGTTTAATTAACAATCTAAGGTTTAAGGTTTAGTGTCTAGGGTTTAGTGTCTAAGTTCTAGGATTTAAGGTTTAGTATTTAGCGTTTAAGATTTAAGGTCTTGGTTTTAGAGTATAGGGTGTAGGATTTAAAGTTTAGGATTTAGTGTCTATGGCCTAGGATTTTGGGTTTCATGTTTAGTGCTAAACATCGAGAGTTTAGGGTTTAGAGTCTGTAGTTTAGGATTTTCTTTTTAGTGTTAAACATCGAGTTAAGGGTATAGGATCTAGGTTTAAGGGCTTAAGGGGTTTAGGGTTTAGTGTCTAAGGTGTATGGTTTAGGGCCTAAGGTTAATGGTTATGACTTTAGGATTTAAGGTCTAGGATTTAAGGTTAATGATTTACGTTAAGGGTCTAGGCGTTAGGGCTTATGATCTAAGGTTTAGGGCTAAGGGTCAAGGCTTTGGGTTTAGGGTTTAAGATCAAGGGTTTTAGGGTTAAGCCACTAGGGTTTAAGGTTTAAGAATTAGGGTTAACCATCTAGGGTTTAGGATTAGTTTAAAGGTCTAGAGTTTAGGGTCTATGATTTAAGGTTTAAGGTTTATTGCTTAGGGTTTTAGATTTAGGGTTTAGGATTTAGTATCAAGATTTTATGACTCTTAAGATTAGGCTATAAGTTTTAGTGTTTAGGTTAAGACACTATGATTTAGGGTTTGGAATCTAAGGTTTAGAATTCATGGTTTAGGGTTCATGGGTTTAAGGTTTAAAATTTAAAATTTAAGGTTTGGATATGATGTTTAAGGTTTAGGATCTATATTTGAATTTAGGGTTTAAGGCGAAGCCTCTAAGATTCAAGATCTATGATCTATGGTTAAAGTCTATGATCTAGGGTTTAGTGTCTAGGGTTAAAATTTAGGATTATGGGTCAAGAATTTAAGGTATATGGTCTAAGGTTAAGCATCTAGGATTTAGGTTTAGGGTATAAGATTTTGGGTTTATGATCTTGGTTTTAAGTTTGAGGGTCAAGAGTTTAGGACTTAAGATTTAGGGTTTAGGGTTTCAAGTTAAGGTTCTAGAATTTAGGGACTAAGTTTTAAGGTATAGTGTCTAGGACTTAGGGTTTATAATTTGTAGTTTAGCATTTAGGATTGTGGTACTAGGGTTTAGGGTAAAGGGTCTAGGATTAAGGTTTTAAGGATTAGTATCCATGTGGTTTAAGATTTAGGGTAAAGGCTCTAGAATCTAGAGTGTTGGGATTAAAGTTAAGCATCTAGAGCTTAGGTTAAAGGTCTATGGGTGTATGGTTTAGAGTTAAGGATCTAGGGTTTAAGATTTAGGATTAAGGGCCTAGGGTTCATATTAAGAGTCTAGGGTTTAGAGTTTAGAGACTATGATTTAGAGTTTAGTTTCTAGAGCTTAGGATTTACGATTAAGGGTCATGATATTAGGTCTTGGGTCAAGTGCTTTGTGTTAAGCATCTTTAGAATAAAGGTATATGATTTCATAAGGTCTAGGGTTTAAGGTTTAAAATTTAAGATTTAGTTTCTATGGTTGTGTCTAGGGTTTATGATGTAGGTTTTAGAGTTTAAGGTTTTGGGTTTTGGGTCTAGCATTTGGGTTTAGTGTCTACAATTAAGGGCTTCGAGTTTACATTAACTGACTAGGATTTAGGGCTTAGCATCTAGCATTTAGGTTAAAGGATGAAGAGTCTAGGGATTAGGGTTTAGGTTAAAGGTGTAGGGTTTATGGTTTAGAGCATACGATTTAAGGGTTAGGGTTCAAGTTTAATGTGTAGGGTTTAGGCATAAAGGTTTAGTGTCTAGGATTTATGATTTAGAAATAGGGTTTAGGCATAAAGGTTTAGTGTCTAGGATTTATGATTTAGGATTTAAGATTTAGGATTTAGTTTTTAGGGTTAGGAGTCTGAGGGTTTAGTTTTTAGGGTTAAGGGTCTAGGATTTAGGGTTAGGGGTCAAAAATGTAAGATATAAGATTTGAGGGAAAGGGTTTACATTTTTAATTAAAGGTGTATGTTTTAAGGTTTAGGATTTAAGATTTAGAGTTTCTAGGGTTTAAGATTTAGTGTTAAGGGCTTAAAGTTTAATTAATGATCTAAAATTTAGGGTTTAGTGTCTAAGTTCTAAGATTTAAGGTTTAGAGTTTAAGATATACGACCTTAGTTTTAGAGTATAGGCAATAGGATTTAGCGTTTAAGGTTTAGTGTCTATAACTTAGGGTTTAGTGCTTCATGTTTAGTGCTAAATATTGAGTTTAGAGTTTAGGATTTAGGGTTTCAATTTTAGTGTTAAATATTAAGTTAAGGGTTTAGGGTCTAGGTTTAAGGGGTTAGTGTCTAGGGTGTATAGTTTAGGGCCTAAGGTTAATGGTTAGGCTTTAGGATTTAGGGTTAAGGGTTTATATTAAGGATCTAAGCATTAGGGCTTAAGATCTAAGGTTTAGGGTTAAGGGTCAAGAGTTTGGATTTAAGGTTTAATATCTAAGGTTTAGGATCAAGGGTTTAAGGTTAGGCTAGTAAGGTTTAGGAATTAAGGTTAAATATCTAGGGTTTGAGATTAGGTTAAAGGTTTAGAGTTTAGGGTCTATGATTTACAGATTGGGTTTATTTTTGAATTTAGGGTTACAAGTCATGAGTTTAAGGTATAAGGCTTAGGGTTCATCATCTAGGATTTATAAATTAGGTTAAAGGTCTATGGTTTAGGGCTTTGGATCTAGGGTTTAGGGCCTTGTATCTAAGATTTAGGGTTTAGAGTTAATTGTTTAAGGTTCAGCATTTAAGGTTAAGGTTAAGGGTCTAGGATTTAGGAATTAGGGTAAAGCATCTAGAGTTTATGTCTCAAGGGCTTAGGCTTTGGGTTTAGGGTTAAGGGTTTAAGGTCTAGCATTTAGGGTTAAGTATCCAAGATTTAGATTAAGAATCTAGGGTTTAAGATTTTGGACCTTTGGTTTAAGGTTTAGTGTTAAGGTTGACTTAATGTTAAGGGTTAAGGATGTAGGGTCTAGTGTTAAGGGTCTAGAACTTATGATTTAGGGATTAAGGTTAAAGGTTTAGATTTAGTGTTAAGGTTGAGAGTCAAGGGATTATGGCTTCTTGTTTGAGGTTTAGGATTATGGGAGTGTTTTTAGAGGGGAGAGGAGAGGAGAGGAGAGGAAATGGAGGGTTTTCCTCTCGGTTGTTTGGATGATTAAAATGAGCAAAATAAGAGGAAATGAAAGGAAATAAATAAAAATTTATAATTTTACAAATTTATCCTTTATTTATAACGTTAATATATTTAATATAAGATTTAATAATGTTATTTAAATAGTATTTGAAAAAGAATTTGAAGAAATAAATAAAGGTATAATAGTAAACTATTTTTTTCACTCCAAACCCCCCAAATTAGGGGAACACAAAAGTGATGCAAAAAAGGAATGTAAGGGTTTGAGATTACCCTTTGGTTTCCTTTCCTTTTTTAATCTTGAACTCCCAAACAAAGTGATGGACACATTTATTCCTTTCCTTTTCTGTCCTTTCCCCCCAATTTTAACTCCCAAACAAATCCTAAGTGTCAAGGGTTTAAGGTTTTGTTTTTAGTGTTAAACATTGAGAGTTTAAGGTTTAGTGTCTAGGTTTAAGGGCTTAAAGCTTGAGGGTTTAACATCTCCAATGTATAGTTTAGGGCCTAGGCTGAATGGTCATGGGTTTAGGGTTTATGGTTAATAGTCTCTAATTTAAGGTTTAGTGTCTAATGTTTAGTTATGAAGGTTAAGGGTTAAGAGTTTAAGTTAAGGGTCTAAGGGTTAGGGCCTATGATCTATAGTTTTGGGTTTATTATCTATGATTTAGAGTCAAGGAGTTAAGGTTAAGTCATGAGGGTTTAGGGTTTAAGGTTTATGGATTAGTGTTAACAATCTAAGGCTTCAAAATAGGTTAAGGATCGAGGGTTTAGGGTTTATTGGCTAGGGTTTTGGATTTAAAGTTATAAGTCATGAGTTTAAGGTATAGGGTCTATGATTCAAATCTGGAATTTAGGGAATAAGTTAAAGGTATATGGTTTAGGGATTAAGGCTTTGGATCTAGATTTTAAGATTTAAGGTATAGGGCCAATAGTTCAACATCTAAGATTTAGGGAATAAGGCTTTGGATATATAGTTTAAGGCTTTGGATTTAGGTTTTAGGTTTTAGGATTTAGGGATTAAGGCTTTGTTTTTAAACTTTAAGGTTTATAGTTTAAGATTTAAGGTGATGGCTCTAGGGTTGATGTTATGGGTCTAGGATTTAGGGTTTAAGGTTAAGAATTTAAGATTTAAAGTTTATGAATTAGGGTTAAGCATATATAATTTAGGGTTAAGGGTCAAGGGTGTAGGATTTAAGGTTAAGAGTCTATAGTTTAAGGTTTATGATTAAGAATGTAGGGTTTATGGATGAAGGATTGAGGTTAAGCAATTAAGGCTTAGGAATAGGTTAAGGGTCTAGGATTTATAATTTAGGGTTTAGGATATATGGTTTAAAGCTTAAAGTTTAGTGCCTAGGGTTTATGACTTAGGGTTACAGGTCTTAAGTTTAAGTTGTAGGTTCTAGGGTTTTGGTCAGGGGACTATAATTTGGGATTTAGTGTTCAAGGTTTAGGTTAAAGGTCTAGGATTTAGAGCTTATGATCAACGGTTTGGGGTTTAGTATCTAGAGTTTAAGGTTTCGGTTTAAGCCTATGGGGTCTATGTTTTAGGATTTAGGATTATGGGTCAAGAGTTTAAGGTATAGGGTCTAGGGTTAAGCATCTAAGATTTAGGTTTAGGGTCTAGGATTTCGAGTTTATGATCTTGGTTTTAAGTTTAAAGGTCAAGGGTGTATCTAAGGTTTAGGGCATAAGATTTTGGGTTAAGGTTCTAGAGTTTAGGGTTTAGAGTCTAAATTTTAAGATATAGTGTTTAGGGTTAAGATTTAATGTTTAGGATTACCTATAGGGTTTATGGTTAATTGTTTAGGGTTAAGCATTTAGGGTTGAGGTTGAGGTTCTAGGTGGCTTAATTAGGGTTTAAGGTTAAAGCTCTAGGATTTAAGGTTTTGGGATTAGAGTTAAGCATCTACAGTTTAAGTTAAAGGTCATAGGTGTAAGGTTAAGGGTTAAGGATTTAAGGCTTAGGGTTTAGGGTCTAGGGTTAAAGGCTAGGGTTCATGTTAAGAGTTTAGGATTTAGAGTATAGAGACTATGCTTTAGGGTTTAGGATTTATGATTAAGGGTTATGAGTTTAGGGTATATGGTCAAGGGGTTAAAGTTAAGCATCTAGTGTTTAGGTTAAGGCTAAATGGTTTCTTAGGGTCTAGGGATTAAGGTTAAGTGTTTAGAGTTTAGAGTCTAAGGTTTAAGATTTAAAGTTAATTTCTGGGGTTAGTGATATAGAATTTACATGTAAGGTCTATGATTTATGGTTTTGTGTTTTGGATTTAG
>QAOA01005592.1:0-51231 GCA_003255065.1 Cercis canadensis
ATTGTATAAAAAAAATTATTAAAATAATTTATTATTGGTAAATTATCTTAGTTTTTTTATTTAATGATGTGACAATATATTATTTTATGATTTGGAAAAAAGTACAAAAGATTATTATGAGGTAATTACCTCGTGCTTTTATTTTCTCCATAGGACACAACATAAGTAGGAAATCAGAGATATTGCAATAAGATAAGCCATATTTACCACCTGTTTACTGCAAGTTAGGGTTTTGAAGGAAGGTTTAATATATTTAACCATAATCTGTGAGTTGTAGAAACTGAAGCAGAAAACATATGAAGAGATGCAGAAACTAGAGAATGCTCAATGAATAGAACTTTGAAACTTGTACNATAGGACACAACATAAGTAGGAAATCAGAGATATTGCAATAAGATAAGCCACATTTACCACCTGTTTACTGCAAATTAGGGTTTTGAAGGAAGGTTTAATATATTTAACCATAATCTGTGAGTTGTAGAAACTGAAGCAGAAAACATATGAAGAGATGCAGAAACTAGAGAATGCTCAATGAATAGAACATTGAAACTTGTACACATTATGTAGATTGGACATTACTAAGTAACTAACTTACAGCTGGCCTAATTAATTGACAGCTCATCATAACTGATTTCTGATTGTTGCTAACTGCTGCTAACATAATCCCCATGCAAATACATTAGGTTTGTGCATTGCATGTATAACAAAGTTTTGTACATATATAGCACTACTCTAAAAGAGAACTTGCAAAACATACTCATCATCCGAGTGTTTTAGTTTACATAAGGATGATGCTGGGAAATGAAGTTATGCTCCTAATTATAAGGAGATTCATCCTAATAAATCTATACTATTATAGAAAGGAAATTCATCCTAATAACTATAGAAAGGAAGGGAATAAAAATGTCATTTAAATACTCACTACTTGTGTTCACACACTTTATTTTGAACATCAAAATTTCTATCACTCAATTTATTTACAAATGATTTTTTTACAAAAAATGTTTGGAGCCAAATATATCAATTTATGATTTTAATTTTACGAGAAATATTTGATATTTATAAATTCTACATATTTGATATTTAAAAATTCTACCATTTTAGTAGGATTTATAAGTAATTTCTTTTCAAATGTAATAATTTCATTTTTATTTACATCAAGTTTCAAATACACTCTAAATTATATTAGTTTATCAATTATTCTCAAAGGGACTTTCCATTCTTCTAACTTCCTTCAAGTGCCACAAAAAAAAAAAAAACTCATAAAGAAGAAAGTGTGCCAAAAAAAAACTATATATATAGCTCTGCCACTTTACTGGAAGCGTACTCTGCAAGTCTCAATTTTTGAGCATTTTCGTTCTTTTATGTTTTTGTTTTCTTTTCTTGGAGAATTTTCATTTGGGTTTTTTGGTTTCTTAGTATAGTCTCTTAATAATATGTAATATGGTGTTTTCTGCTTTTCCAATATGTTTTTGAATCATTATTGTTATGGAACTTAGGATTCTTATACAAAGTTGAATGCATTTTTTTCTTCATTTAGAGTAGCAAGTTCTTGTGACATGAGGCTGGTTTAGAATTCTTATTTAGTGGGGGCAAAAAATATGCACACATAAAGTCAGCTTTACCCATAAGATAGAAATCTTGGTAAGAAACAGAAGCAAGACCTTATTAAGAAATGGTTTACAAGACAACCTTCTTATTTGTCAGTCTCACCTATTTATATTAACTTTTCTTTTTAATGGATAATTATTTAGTGGGGGCAAAAAATATGCACACATAAAGTCAGCTTTACTCATAAGATAGAAATCTTGGTAAGAAACAGACGCAAGACCTTATTAAGAAATGGTTTACAAGACAACCTTCTTATTTGTCAGTCTCACCTATTTATATTAACTCTTCTTTTTAATGGATATTGGAGATTATTCCAAATATCCTTAATGGATGGTAGAGATTATTCTAAATGGACAAGTTTGAGCTTTGAAAGCTTTCGACTTCCTTTCCTCCAAAATATCTAAGAAAAATATATGTATATATAAAAATAATTGAAAGAGAAATGAATAATATATTTACATATTAGTACTTGTTTTAAATATTTTCTTACTATTTGGTCTTGATTAAATATTTTCTTTGCAAATATGACGAAACTCACTTAATTTTTAGAGGCTTAAGCTTTTATTTATTCAAAAAAAAAAAGTCTGAAATTCATGTAATATTTATGCTTAATTGTATTTTTGGTCCTTTTATTTTGTCTAAATGAATTATTTGGTCTCTTTATTTTAATTTCAAGCAATTTAGTCTTCCTATTTGCCAAAACGTTGTAATTTTGTCTTTTCTACCCTTTTTGGCTAACTTCCTATGAAAACATTCTCACAAAAGATAAGAATCCAAGATTCCCATGGCTGTGGAAAAGTTTTTTAGATATGAAAAGACATCGTTGACCCTTATCTTTCTCAAACACTCACCTCACTCTCATACTGCCCCATCTCCCTCTCCCTCTGCCACCATTGGAGCTCAAAACACAGAAACCCAAAACCAAAAATACTTGTTTTTGGCTTTCTCCTTCTTCGTTGTCGAGCTCATTAGGCTTTGTCCCTCACCATCGATTTTCCCTCTTCCTCACATTTTTCTCTCTATTTCTTCTTGATTCTCCTTTTTCAACCAATTTGTCTATTTAGTTCTTAATCGTTGGTCTCTCCCTCCCTTCTTTCTTATCTGAAATTTTTATCTTTGTAAATGTTTCTCTCTTCTTCCCTTTTTCTTCCCCTGATCTGATTTTTCTCTCTATCGTGTTCTATCCTCTCTTTCTTCCTTCGTGTCTTTTGCTATTTACTTTTACTTGTTTTTTGAAAATCAAATAATTAAATTCAAATAAAATATGCACTAATAAAAGGGAAAGGTACAAATTAAATTAAATGGGAAGCATAAAATAATTAAAAGCATAAAAAAAATTCACAAAAGACATAAATTTCTTAAAAATAAGCATTCATTAATTATAGGAAGTAATNAAATAAAATATGCAGTAATAAAAGGGAAAGGTACAAATTAAATTAAATGGGAAGCATAAAATAATTAAAAGCATAAAAAAATTCACAAAAGACATAAATTTCTTAAAAATAAGCATTCATTAATTATAGGAAGTAATATCATTTTTTTGTACTTAAAATAGATAAGGATATTTTTAGAAAAAAATATCAAAATTCCCAAGAAAGTTGTATTTAAACTAAACATGAGATTAAAAGATTCTCAAGAAACATTGTCTCACATTCCTATAAATGTTTAAGGCCAAGCAAACACAGTTGTAACGTTTTTTAATACATAGACTTCTGGTTTTGGTTTCCTCATTATAATGAAATTGTGTAGCATCTTTGATTGTCAGATTTCAGTTATTGCTTATGGCATCTGAAACATGTAGCATTTTCTTGTCCCTGAATAAAAAGGACGCCTTGTTTAGGTGGTTTGAGAAACATGTAACGTATTGTATCTACTGCTGTGTCCTTACAATTTGTGTATGTATGTTTTGTATAGAATGGTGACACTGAATATAAGGGTCCTGATCTTCACTTGGCTGCAATGCTTGAAAGGGACTTGTTAGAAACCAGTTGTGCAGTGAGATGGGATGATATTGCAGGGCTGAATGAAGCCAAAAGACTTGTAGAAGAAGCTCTTGTGCTGCCTTTGTGGATGCCTGAGGTATGTTTGAGTAGTTTCACACTGAATTTTCATGATACTAGCTTGCCTAAGGTTTAAATTTTAAAATCTGGTTATGTTTGATTAGCATAGTTCATATAAAACTCTTAGTTTAGTATTGTGATGTGTATGGGGTTGCATAATGTGTTATTTTAACTGCTCTATTTAGACCCTAATTTGGCTATCTGGTGATCTAGTCTTCTCTCTGTTGAATTATGTCTTTGTATACAACCTTCTTTTTTCTGGCAATCCAGAAACCACTAGCTTATCTTCTCTCTGTTGAATTATGTCTTTGTTAAGATAGACAAGTGGTCCTGTGAAGCTCATTGTTTATGTGCTTGCAGGGAATTAGGAGACTATGGAAAAGTGTTCTGGGGAGATGTTTGTTTGAGCTGCATATGTGCCACAAGTACAATTTTCACCTATGGGGGTAAAGTCTATCTTGTTCTTTTAGACGTTTATTGCTTGTAATAGTATTTTATACTTATTAATTGTTATATGTTTTCCTGATTAAGATTTAATTCATCTTTTTATTCATGTTTCTGATTTGTTACTGGATCATGGAGTAAGGAACATAATGTTGCTGAACTCTCATGGCGCCTATGTAAAAACCAATATATTCCTCTTGTAATTCTTGGACCTATGTTGAACTCTAACTGAATGGACTTTACTTCATCAGGGCATCTGGGGAGCACAAATCATCCAGAAGGGTGAAGTCTGAACTTCTAGTTCAGCTTGATGGTGTAAACAATATTGGCACAAATGAAGACGGTAGCCGTAAAATAATGGTTTTGGCAGCAACAAACTTCCCATGTGATATAGATTACATTGTTTTCTTACTTGACATTTGAAGGTGTCATTTGTGTCTGAGGATGAACTATCTACTCTTGCTGATCCAATTTGATTTTGTTACACATAACATGATTAAGGCATTATACACTAACAATAATGTTGAGTGGGTTTTATACCCACTCTTTGAGTATCATTTACTTAATTATTTGATTGTTTATTGAGATTAATCATTATCTAATGAGATGTTTTATGTTAAATTGTAGGTTTCATAGGTTAGAATGAAGAATTGAAGAATTGGGAAGTTTCTGGAACAAAATGCAAGGGTTGTGGCGCTCAAAACCCAGAGTCGTGGCCCCTGGAGCATGAAACTTAGAAACTGGACAGCAACTCAGCGCTGCGGTTCTCAAAATCCAAGGCCGCGGCGCCCGTGCGATTTTTCTGAACACATGTCTTTTTTCCTTAGTTTCTTTCGGGCTTTTAGAGGGGAGTATAAAAGGGAACTCTTAAGAATTCTTTGGGGATTCTTGGCTGGACTCTTTGGAGGCAAGAAGGAGAGCAAAAATAAAGATTGATGAGGAGATTTGTGGAGTCGATTGGGATTACATCATAGAGTTTTTATTCTTCTGCTCTTTGAATGATGACTGAATTTTGCTTTACCATGTTCTTTCTTTTTGCTATGAACTAAATTCCCTTCTAGAGCTATGATGTAGCCTAGCTAAGAAGATTTGTTATTTTCTATTTTTTTAATTCAAGAACTCCTTTATTAACTTGTCTTCTTCTTCTCAAGTCTTCATGCTTCTAATTGATTGATCACCAATTAGTTGATTAGATAATTACAATGAGACTAGGAGGTAATTTGTAATTAAAAATCATAGAGATTAAGAACATAGGTTGCATGTAGGATAGGAATATACCTCCATGGCCCGTGTAGCTATTTAAAAAGAACCATAGAATTAAGTGAATTTTTAGATTGTTCGAAATTCACATAGGAATATTGTGGATTCATAACTTAGAAATACTTTTGTTTGACCTTGGGAGAGGCTAATAAATAAATTAGGGTTCTTAGCTAGCAATTAGGAAGGTTATTCTTGGTTAATGAATTAGGAATAACAAATCGAAATAGCTATGATGAAATCAAAAGTCCTAGATATTTTTCTCTCTAGATAATTCTATCATTTTGCTGGTTTAATCTGTTTTCATTATATTTTAAGTTGTTTCTTGAAAATCTCTACACATTGATTGATTAGATAAAATTAAAGTTAACCAAATTTCGATAATTGATACGTTAGTCCTCGTGGGAACGATACTCTATCTCATCTTATTACTTGGAAACGATAACGTACGCTTGTGTTAGGATTTCTCACAACAAATAACATGATTAAGCCATTATGTTTTATTTAAGGATATATATCATTAAGAAAAATACTCACTAAGAAGCTTTATACACAAGCCAAACGGGGGCAGGAGAAAGAATGCCAGGATTGACAGGAGGAATAAGCTCAGAATTGGGGAATAATTGGTGAATAGTTGCATCTTCCAAATTGAATACCCCAACATCATAACCACCTTCAACTTGAAAAGATTTAAATTCAATCCAATCATCCGTATAATAAATACGATTTCCCTTCCCATCTGGGAAACTATAAGGCAACATACACACCGAGCAACTGTATCCAAGCATCAGCACATAATCTCCTAAATTATTCACCATTGACCATTTCTCGTCTTTGTCTTTGTCATTCAATTTATATATATCAAATCCACAGGTCTTGTAGTAGAAACAATCTATTTCCCTTCCATTGCGAGAGATTCGTTTAAAGTGGATATTCAGACGCCTTATTACCATTAGCAACCCATCTGGGGTACCAACCAGATAATTGACGTATCTGAGGTCAAAATCCAGTGTAAGACCAGCTGGTG
The DNA here is from genome assembly GCA_003255065.1 of Cercis canadensis. Taxonomy (NCBI): domain Eukaryota; kingdom Viridiplantae; phylum Streptophyta; class Magnoliopsida; order Fabales; family Fabaceae; genus Cercis; species Cercis canadensis. Next base: position 6,400 of record QAOA01005592.1, read on the forward strand.
GTGCTACTTCACTCATCCCTCCTCCTCTTCTTTCCACGTCAATGTCAAATTCATGCATCTCACCAAGTCTATTCACAGCATAGATCTTCCCTTCGTAAAATATGGCATCGTGATATTGACATTTTTTTTCTCTTATTGCTACAATATCCGTCCATTTCTTGTCACCAAGTTTACAGTAAGCCAATTTGCCATACTGAGCATAAATAACCATAGCCATAAAACCTTGATCCTCATAATTAGGAGGAGACGATATGATAAACTTAACAATATAGAATTTCTGCATATAAGACTTAGACTTGCTACAAGAATATTGTGCTCCACGTCCACGTTCCGTAATAGTATATTCCTTATCGTGCTTATCAGGGTCATACGCAATTACATCTGGAAGAGTTGACATTGGCGGAAGACTAATCTGAGTTTTTGTAAATGGATTCAACATTTGAATTTCTCCATCAATCCCAACAGTGATCAACCATCCATCGTAAGACCCACGAATCCTTGTCTTGCGCATCTCTGATAATTCAAAGGGATACACTTTCTTGTCCCCAAGACTGTAAAAAGGACGACGAATCGCATTCTCATCATCAAAGGGTAACACCAGCTACGGATTTTTTATCTCTTTTGGAAACTTGGGCAGTTCAAGGTTCCATCCTTTACAAACTGCTCGCAGCCGAACATAGTCAGCGTAAGAATCAACATGCTTCACAACTTCATGTAACAAGTCGGAATGAAGCTTCTCTACACTGGCCATCACAATATCAATCTGCCCATACAAGAAACAAGCTTATTAACTTTAAAAAACCAAACCAGTTAGCGCATATAAATTGATCATATTCACATCTTGGCTACAATTAAAGTTAGGTCCCTAATCAAATGCATTCAAACCATCATGCACCAAAAGCCAAGTAACAAGCAAACCACGAAATAACACAAATGATAAGGATGAAAATAGAACAATGGGGAAGAAAAAAAATTTACCGAATGAATACGGTATTTTTGAATGATTGAATAATGTTTTATAATTCACCTATTTATACTACTAGGTTTACAACAATGATAAGGATAAAACTTTTAATAATAAAGATAAAATTTAACTAAATGATAAGATAAACCAAGAAAAATAAACTCAATCATAATGATAAACTACTCTTAATAGTGATAAACCACTTACCTAAAAGATAACAAAGATAAACTCCTAATCTAACTCAATCTCTAATCTGAATCTAATCTAGATTAACATCAACAAAAGGGATTATCCATCATTTTGGCAACAGAAATTTATTCGAAACCCAAAAAAAAGTAACATCCGGAACATCTCAAAAAGTTGTAAATATAATGAATAAATAAATGAAAGAATTTGGTTTTGTTTGAGATTTGAGAAAACCAACCATAATTATAAACGAAATCAGTCGTATGCACAAAAAAAAAAAAAAAAAAAAAAAAAAAAANAAAAAAAAAAACAAGCACCAAAAGGATATCCAGTTCTAACCCTTCTTAATGTACATTTGTCTCGGTTCCCCTCCCATATTAAAACGCAACTCCCATTTTATATAACCAGAAATTTGAACTCATATAATAAATAAAACAAAAAATTTCACAACTCAAATTGAATTTCTAAGCAAGGCCTTTACATCAATCGGTATAACAAATATTTTTTGTCATTGATCAGATCCATAATGCCGAAAATGGATAAGCAGTACAAGATGACAAAATTACCTATAAACCATCAAAATTAAAATAAAATTCTCATATTTTAGAACCAAAACTACAATTAAACCTAAAAACAACAAAGACTCAGATTTTGAAAGCATTTTAATAATAAGATCCTTGATTGACGTTATCAAATAATGCTAATTGAAAAATCGAGTTTCAATCAATATTTACGTTTTCTATTTGGCAATTAAGTCCTTGATTTTTATTGATAAAAATTAGAAACTTTAAATAAGTAATATATTTAATGCAATTATGATTGATTATTTTTTAAGAGGAAAACTCTTTTTTCATCCTTAAAATATAACATTGGTGATAATTTAGTCATTCATTAATTTTTAGTGACAATTTAGTCATTGAATATTCATTCCGTCCGCCAATTTAGTCTTCCGCTAGAGTCTGTTAGTGAGACTTAACAGAAAATACCACTTGTCACGTTAAGTGATGATGTGGCACTTTAAAAAAAAAATCTATTGACATGTCACCTTAAAAAAAAAATTCTCTCTCTCATCTCTCTCTCTAATTTCTTGTTCGGCCATTAGAGATTCTCTCTTGACTCTGTCTACCTTCAAATCCCATAATTCTTGCAATGCTCTCTCAGCTCTTTTACTCTTCAAATTCAATTTACAATACTTCAAATTCTTGCAATGCTCTCTCAGTTCGGTCATTAGAGACTCTTTCTCTCATCTCTGCATGATTGCTTGTCCTACTTTTGGGTGCTTTCTTCCAATGCTTCTGAGGTCAACCAAATCAGCAAGAACTGGAGCTGCAGTATCTATTACTTTATATCTGGTAACTGGGTCTTTGAGAAGTTGCAAAAGACTGTCCATTGCCATGTATTGCCGGTCATCTGAGATCTTGAGACATTACAGAGATTCTCTATCACTTGCTGCAAATCTGCTATGCTTTCTCTTCCTTTTTTGGTGTGACACAGAGTTCGTAAAAGCCCTATTCCAGAGGGTGATGTTGGGTTTGCCAATCCTCCCCACATTCCACTTAAATCCCTTAGGAATTGTTCCCTGCAGATTAATTTGAGAGATCTTCCCTTGCATGCAAAGAAGTCTAGGAGATAGAGAGACCAGCATTGAAGCTGGCTAGCCCACTCCTCTGCCTTCCTATTCTCCAATTCCAAGCCTCCAAGCCCTCTTGTTAGCAGGTTTATCTGGTACTCCAATCTTTGTGATTTTTTCAAGCCAACAAATTTATCATATACCTCATCGAGGCATGTGGAAGCTATGTTAATGGCTGCTTCTATGATTTCTGCTTCGTGTTCAGCAACAGCTTCAAAAGTTACTTCATGGCTGGCCAGATGACCCAGTGCTCGAAGTGCAACTCTCTGTTCGACCCAGATAATCTTACCTCTAAGGAGTTCCATCAGTGGGCGAACCACGTTAGACTTAACAGCCTTTACAGCAAATTTCATTGCTTTTGATCCCTTTCTTTCTCTGTGGAGAATTAAAGCAAGCCATGCTTTTGAGAGTGAGAGAGAGATGACGGGGAAGAGAGAGAGAGATGAGAGATGAGAGAGAAAATTATTTTTTTTAAGTGACATGTCTACAAATTTTTTTTAAAGGTGTCACATTATCACTTAACGGTCACGTCAGTATTTAATGTGTCACGTGATATTTTCTGTTAAGTCTTATTAATAGAACCTAACGAAAGACTAAATTGACGGACGAAATGAATATTCAAGGACTAAATTGTCACTAAAAATTAATGAATGATTAAATTGTCACCAATGTCATCTTTCAAGAATGAAAATGAGGTTTTATTCATTTTTTAATTATTTTTGTTGCAAATTTCAAATATCAAATAAATTAGGAAATTAATTAAGGGAAAAGTCTTAAAAACTCCCATGAATTATGTTCTTGTTGCACTTTACCCCCTATGCTTCAAAAACGTAGAAAAAACTTCCTTGAACTTTCAAAATATACACTTTACCCCAACGACCTTGACGTCCGTCCATTAATGGATGGAAGAAAGAATTTGAATATTATAATTTGACCCCAAAACTCTTTGAATATTACTTTTTGACCTTAATTTTTATAAATTTATTTTTCATTTATACCCCTATAAAATCGCACTATGGCCTAAATTAATCANACCTAAAAACTCTTTGAATATTATTTTTTGACCCTAATTTTTATAAATTTATTTTCATTTATACCCCTATAAAATTGCACTATGGCTCAAATTAATCACATCATGTGCACATTAATGGACTGACGTCAGGATCGGGGAGTAAAGTGCACATTTTAAAAGTTCAATGAGGTCTTTCTTACGTTTTTGAAGCATGAGGGGGTAAAGTGCAACAAGAGCATAGTTCAGGGAAGTTTTTAAGACTTTTTTCTATAATTAATGCCTCAAATTTTTAATTCTAAATATTCATGACAATGCACACTTTAGATTTAAATATTTTTTAATAAATTGCAAAATTTGAAGGCCCTCACCTGCCTTCGACACTTGTCAACCCCTTGTTAATAAAAAATAAGCATGTTTTCTTTGACTAAATATAGATATAGATATAGATATTGTGTTGTTGGAACTTACATTTAATTTTGGGTTGGGATATGGTAGAAATTTTTTCTTTTTTTTTGGGAGTGGGGAGGGGAGTATAGTTTGCTATAGAATTTCTCCAAACTCCAATCGTGGGGGCCAATTGCGAAGGGCCCTAATTCCGTCTCTACTACTTCCAAACATAAAATTGTTTAGTTCATTTTTTTTCTGTAATAAAAAATTGTTTAGTTCACTATATCAATTAAAGGCTTTGAATCACAATTCTTTTATCCTCGACTGTAAACAACATAAAACAAAAACAAGATATATAAAATTATATAAAACTATGAAAAAGTTTTCAATTCTAAATATAATTGGAACTATCCTTACTTCTGCATACTATTACTATTTTGCAAGAAACATTTATCCTATAAAGCAGGCACGTTAGTTTCCACACTTAACCAATAATTGTGTCTGATTTGATGGAAGAGAAAGCAGCAAAGTCCAACAAAATATTCTTTTCCCACACTTTCTAGCAGAAAAGTCCAACAAAATATCAATTAAAGGCCAAACTACCGAAAGCAGAAAAAGGTCGGAAAAGTAAAAGGTGTCCTTCCTAGTCTATTCTGCACTCTCCCAACCTATCTTCCACTCCTTTCACCTTTTCCAATACACAGAAATTAAACAAGCAGATCCCTTCTCACTTCTCATAAAGTAACATGGTGCACCTTAATGCTCATCCATCTCTTGTTTATTTTGTCTTCAACTAAGGGAAACGTGTGGTTATTTGCACGCAACCGTGTTTCTGATATATCAGACTGTTACCCTTCAGCCATCCATACAAAGCATCATTAAATGACATAAGATGTCAAAGATCAAAGAAATCTTTGATATCTTTCACTGCTATATAAGATTGTAAACATTTTTGCCTAACTTTTTAAGTTGAAATAAAGGAACACCTTCCAAAATAGAAATGCCTTGTCTTAATTTGCTTCTCTATGTCTACTCTTTTGGTAGAATTATCTATGAAAATTTACTTACTTTATATTTAGATCGATAAGAACCAAAATTCCGTAACACAATTCACTTGCACCTTGCACATCATGACACATAACAATATATAGCTCTTTCTTGAAAAAAACTGTTTCCATGTTTAAGACCACTAACATGTTTGAGTTCGTAAAAAATAATAAAATCACTTGAAAAGAAATCAAATAGGAATATTTTTCCTTCACATGATCCCAAGCATGCACAAAAATTAACTTTTTTCATTTCTAAAATATCTATTGGGGCTTCGTGAGTTTGAAAAGGATGAATGAAAGATAAGTTAAAATCACTTGAAAAGAAATCACGTAAGAACTTTTTCTTTCGTTTGTTTGTTTGATATCCACCGGCACTTATCTCTTTGGCCATTTTCAGTTTCAGATGCCACAATCAAAGCATCTGAAATGGTGTAACATGATCAACGTAGTGATGTTGGAGGGGTCAATGATTAGATAGAGAAGAATCTATCTAGGTTTCTCAAGGTGAGAAATAAAACGTGAAGCCACAAATAAAGTAGCCTATAAACGCTAACCCTAGCACTATAAAGAAAAGTTCTTCACATAACGTAAGCCGAAACAGTAGACGTCCTTTTTTAATTATATTGTGGTCCCATCACCCATGCCTCCAAAGAAAGAGAAAAACAAATGTGGTAAATTTACATTTGACAAGATAATAAATTCAAGTGAAAGTACTTATTTTAACACGATATAATTTAGGAAAATTTATTTCCAAATTTTAAAATAAGAAGGAATTTCAAGTAGGTGTTTACCATATGGTGTAAAATGATGAAAATATTATTTAGTGCTATGTTGTTATTTTATTTATATATATGATTATTATTATTTTAATATTTTAATATTATTTTTTGAACTTATAAATTTTATGTTTGAAATTAAAATTGTAGCTAAAATATCACAATAAAATATATGTATATATATGACAAAAGTATTGAACAATTGTATGTATACTTGTGCAATACAAGTATACAACATAACAAATCCAAAAATCTCCCAAAATGACAAAGGTAAAGATCCTAATTTCAAATTCTATGAGTCTGCTTGATTTTAATTTTTAAAAATTATTTTTTGTTTTTGAAAAAAATTAAATAAAAAAACTTGTTTGATAAAGCTATTTTTGTTTATATGTTTTGAAAATTTATTCTCAAAACATTGTTCTAAAAACAAGAAAACAAAAACAAGAGAGAATTATTTTTATTCCCAAAACAAGTAAAAGGCGGAAAACATATTATTTTCATTAATGACACACTGATAATTATCAAACATATTTTTTTTATACTTTTTTGTTTTTTGCAGAACAAATTTTAAACATAATTTTCAAAAATAATTTTTAAAAACAAAAAAATAAAAATAGAATCAAACACACCCTATATCATTTTAACTCACATATTTGTCTTACATAGCTTAGGTGCACTACTTGAGCTATGAAAAAAATAAATTAATAAGTTCAGTTAAAATCATTTTACAAACTTACGTAGTATAAGATCATATGAATTTAAATAGCATGTAACATTACTCTAAAATTTATCATAGCAGATCAGAAGCACAGCATGTTGAGAAAAGTGGACAATACAATCCCCTAATAGGGATTCGACAGCATTAATCGACATGAAAGTGAGCGAAGATTGTGCACACTGCAAGTTTACTTTTCAGCAGAGCATGGCTCAAAGGAGCTCTTTCTCCGTTAGTGTAGGGTCAATGACATTCACCAGTGGATTCCATTCGCCCTCCTTTCTGCTGCAGCTTCTTCTAATCTTTAGTGGAAAAGGTGTGGTATTTTGTTTCTTTCTCCCCTAATTAGGCTTGTCCGACAACGAAAGCCTGGGCTCAAGGTGGTTGAGAGGTCTGATATTTTCCCAATACTATGTGAAGTGAGGTTGCTTTTAGTAAAATGGGACTTGCTTTCTTGCTTTCTTTGTCCTATTCTTTTTAGATGGTAAAATAGAATTTAGTCCAGGTCCCATATCTAAAAGTTGAAGTTTTATAAGATATCTTGCTCAATTTACTCTTTTTTTTTCTTACTCAGACAAGATGGGAATTAGGGTGTAAATTACCATGACTTTATCTTGTTGAATTTTTTTTTTTGGATTTATAACACAAATATTTTTATTTTATCTAATTAAGCATGACTCATTTAAAGGGTTAGAACAATTACGATTTCTCTTCTCCCAACAATGCTCTTACTGAATCTTGAATCCTTGATCACAACTAAAGACGCATGCCCAAGGTTCAACTTACTACTAATTGAATCAAGTACTTGTTGGTTATCTTGTTGAATTTAGTTACATTAAAAAGCACACCTTAATTAAAAAAGTAAAATAATCTCACATTTAAGAAAGGTTAAATTTCATTTTGTTAATTTTTTTGCATAAAAGAGAGCTATGCATTAACAATAATAAAGAGTACAAGCGAAAGTTAAACACTTTGACATCAAATCCAACAAAAAAGAAATAAGAGGGACTACACCGTGGTATCATATCATTTAATTTCTAAGAATCAGAAAAGTATCATTAGATTCACGATTTATATATCAGTTCTCCCTAATTCTTAATCAAATGGTTAAATACTCATAATTTCTAATTAAGCAACACTATCATTATGGTAGATTTCATTTTGTCTAAACTAGTAAGGACAAGCACTCTCAAACTCAAACATTTTGAGTCACTTGTAACAGTATATCTAATTAAATAAGAATGAGACAGTTAGGCAAACATTAAATAAGACTAAGACTTGTCCTTCTGAAAACTACCTTTAAGGGGTAATATGCACGTGGACAAAAATGGTTCGCAAGTTCCCAGTCCAAGCTTTCAACACAGCAAAGAATCACCTAGCCTCCTAAAGGACCTATAACCCTAATTATAAATAAATAAATATATATATATATATGTTATCTTCAATTATATTTTCAACTTGGCTAGTGGTCTAACTACTTGTATGAGTATAGCCAGCTTTCTGAACTTGGTTACAGAAATGATATATAGCAGTCTTAGCAGAGTGCAGTCACCTCAGTTTCACAACCTAGATTGGCCGTGGTGATCAGAAAGCAAAAGGAGAAGTGGTTGCAGCCTTGCAGGCCTTTGTTTTTCTTGCACCTCAGTTTTATTAACCTCTCCTAAGTTGATGATAATTTTAACTGGGTTCTAGTAAAAAAGAGTAGTAGTGTTATCTGCATAATTTTTGTGTTTATAATTATTTACAATACTATGAGTCTATGACTTTATCTAGTAACTTAACTTAAATCTGTTTTTTTTTTTCTCGGTATTGAACTTAGACTGAGCCACTAGTACAGTTGTTTATAATTGTAAATGTAAAATTTGTGTTGATAATATTGTTTCTAATAATAATTACTCAATTTGTGTAAATTTCTCAATTATTAGATTTATAAATGGGTGAAATGGTGCATTATTCTTTTTAAGTTAATGAAGAATTCTTTAATCAAATAAACGAAAAAGGGGCCACCACTATCTCTAATTAAACTAAATTAACAGTTGATACTGATGTTGTATAATATTTATAAATTTTATTACCTTTTTTGTCATATATAAAAAATGTCATTGAAGTGACTTACAAAATCCACAAACTTTTGTTTCTCGAAGCCGCAAAACCAACTGCACCGCCCCATGAAAGAGATAGTAAAAAGCCAAGAAAAGCATATGGTGCTAGCAAAGGTTGGAATCCTCCGGCTAGCTAACAGAAAAATATTTTTTTTGAATATATTATGTTGATGTAGAGGATGCACTTTTAAAATTATTCGATAAGAAACTCAATCTTAATGTATAAAATTTAACCCGATCATATTCTTACTATTAAAACCAAAAATAAAAGCACACATTGTTGAGAAAAAGCAAGGCATTATAAAACTTTAAAGAGTTTAAATTTGATTTATTATCAATGTAAAACTCTATACATCATCACCAGGACGAAACTAAAAAAAATTAGGTCGGGGTGCTAAAACATATTTATTATATGCCTAAAACTTAGGTAGAGTAAACAAATTAAACCTTTATGAGGGGCTAATCTATTCAAGTATGTATATTAGTTCTGCCCCTGGTTATCACTAATCATAAAAGTATTATTTTACTAAAGTAACTACTGTCTTTTACTGGCAGTAAAACATTTTAAAAGTATTTTTAAGCACAGGGTTTTACTAACTATGTTAAAACTCTTTATACTCTTAATGAACCAAAATTAAATCATTCTTTTAAAATGAAATAGTTTGATTGCATCTTTCAATATCTGTTATCAGCTTTTCCAACAAAAAAAAATAATAAAACAATTTTTAAAGTATCTTTTACACACACAAAATGCAAAAAAAAAAAAAAAATATGTAAAATATTCTCCACCTCCGGAATACAGAAAATTAAACCTAATTATACTATTTATTGTAGGGCAAAATATCAAAATTAGTTTTCTCTAACCTAAATAATTTATGAATTCAAAATTTATATAATAGGTGACTATCATATTTAGAGGTGAGAAAATGGGTTCGGCCCGATGGACTGGCCCGTTTTGGCTAGAAAAATGTAGGATTGAGTTCTAAATATCCTACCCCGAATAGAATCATGTCAATTTGGCCCGGCCCGAATTGGCACGTGACCCGTTCGAGTTTGGGCTGGGCTTGCCCTTTTTCATTATTTTTTTTTAAAAAAAAGACTACCAAATAATATTAGTATATTTTTTTTAACTTTAAACTTTAAAGTATCTATTATTTATAATTTTTTTGGTTACTTATATATATTTATTTTTAATTTATAATTACATGCATTTTTTTATATATATTTGATTCTTTGTTTTAATTTTATTTATTACTTTATACATATTTTGTTTTGTTTAATTAGATTCATTAGTAATTTAACTAAAATTACTAAAGAAAAAAATTTAAACCTTTGTTAGATTTTAGTCTAATTATAAATAAAAATAATTAAAAACAGTGGTCCAACCCGTTTAGGCCCGCTGCCTGTGTAGGGCAGGGCTGGGCCAATAGTTTGCTAGCCCAAATAAAATTAGACCAATTTGGCCCAACCTGTTTTGGCCCGTAGCCCCAATGGGGGTTGGGCCAAAACAGCCAGGCCATGCCGTTTCCCACCTATAATGATATCCAAAGCATAATGGTATTCGTTAGTCAAACAAACGACCCCTCGCCCCCTTCTTTTTGTTTTTTGAAAAGAAGTTATGATTTCACTAATCACTTTTACCTCCCTACAATGAAAAATTGCTTTGATGAGTTGGTTTTGGAAGAAAAGTGATTATCAATGCATATGAAAAGTAAAATGGTACTCTTACATTATTTTTCCTATATCATTTTTATACCGGCTGAGGTGGGTATAGAAAAAAGTTTAAGATTTAATTTTTATCCACTAATATTGTAAAAGAATTTTACATAATTACCCAATCATATGTTGCTGAGTTTGAAAAAAAATTGTTAAAATTGGTAAGATATCTTAGTTATTTTAATAATGTGACACTTTTTTATTTGATTATACATATAGCAATGGATCAAATTTATACTCAAAAGACAAAAACACAAGCAGTATAATTTGTCGAGAGATCTCCCAATAAGGTTGAAGCCAGGTTCAATCTGAATTTCTATCCCCTCTTATATATCTTCACCTAAAAAATCTAACCAGGAGAAAAAAAAAAAAAAATCAATGGCATAAAAAAGATATAATGTCAAACTATGACTACTCATTGGAAAATTGTGATGTTATAAAGGAAAGTTTGTATATATCACACACTACTCCCTAGTCAACAACTCACTTGTTTCCTCTCTTTCATAAAATCTACGATTCTTCACTATTTTTTGGGGTGCTATATATGACTACAGACTGCCCACAGCTTAGCAGTTAGCAGTCACAGAAAGTTGAGGAACAATATCTCTCACTGTATCTCGCTGATTAGATAATGATTAGCTAGATAAAGCTTGTGATTGCTTTTTCATATTTGTCGTGTTTATTATTTTCCTGGATCCACGTTTTGTCCTTTGGAACTGACACTATAAAGAAACTATTTTGTGGGTCTTCAAATCACTCACACAACACAATTAATTTTAACATTTTTATCATCACATTGCTGAACCATCATCTTCTCTTTCTTGCCTATAAAGCCTCCTTGTTTTGTTAAAAGAAAAGGCAGAGAGTGCAGGATCTGCTTAGTTTCCTCTGTTTTCTGCTATGAAGAGGTTCAATAACTCAGATTCTATGGCTGCTTTGATTTCCATGTGCTCTTCAAAAGGTAACAAACTATAGATATTCTAACACCCTTTTTCCTTAATTGCTTACTTTATCTTCAACTTTCATTGCTAATGAACAAAAAACCAAAAAAATACCATCTTTCTGTTTGTGAAAGCAGAGGTGAAGCAGAGGAAGGAGAACCAAGGTTACAGTGAAGAGTTCCAGGAAATGTTAGAGAGATTTGAGCAAGAAGATAGCTGGGAAGAAACTAGCCTAATCTTGGGGAAGAAAAGGAGACTAGGTTTTGATCAGGTCAAGGCCCTAGAGAGAAGCTTTGAACTTGATAACAAGCTTGACCCAGAGAGGAAAGTGAAGCTAGCTCAAGAACTAGGCTTGCAACCAAGACAAGTTGCAATTTGGTTCCAAAATCGCAGAGCACGTTGGAAGACTAAGCAATTGGAAAGAGACTACAGCATCCTCAAGTCAAATTTGGATACTTTGAAGATTGATTACAATAATCTTGAGCAAGAAAATGAAGCTCTAACCATAAAGGTATAAAATTTAGAATCAATCACCTGCTTTCCCTACACAAAACCCAGTTAAAAATTTTCATACCCATTAGTTTAATTGGTGTTTTTCCTTGTTTTTTTTGCTGTTTGGATCGCAGCTAAGAGAATTGAAGGCCAAGCACAACAGAAATAGAGCAGAGAGGAATGGGTCTGTGAAAGAAGAATCTCCCATTTCAGATGTGGAAAGCCAGAAATTTACTGAGCATAATTTTACAGGTAGTGCAACATCTGATAGCAATTCAAACGGTGTTGTGAAGGAAGAAAGCAATGTGGATTCTCCTCTGTGTTTCAATGACTCTTTTCCCAATTCAGGTTCAATCATAAACTGCCTTCAGTACTCTGATTCAAGAGGGTCTCCAGAGAGAGCTTTTCAGACTCAATTTATGAGAATGGAGGAGCAGAGTTTGTTTAGTGTTAATGAGTTCTGTAATTTCTTTTCTGTTGATCAATCTCCTACCCTCTAAATTGAGCTTGATTAAGCTCATAAGTCATATCTTATTATAAAAAAAATATTTAGTAATTACATTAGAAGATTCAGTGGTAACTGAAGAACACTAAGCATGTAATAGATTAGATTAATCAATAATGATTTTCTTTATAATTAAAATATTAATGAGGTTAAAGCCTTTTCTTTGAGGATGAACCTCCTTTGATATTTTTGCATCAATTTGGTATATTTTAGGATGTTCCCAGCTTAAAATCTTGATGAACATGTGTTTAAGCAAACCTTAAATTATGTTCAAAAAGGATGTTGGTGGGGAAGCAAGCAACTTAAGATTGCTTCCAATATAATGTGATTTTGAGATTGCTCACTAATTACTTGTTTGGTTTACAGTTTACAAATCTAAAAACTTGATTAGAACACATTTGGAGGGGTGATTTTAGAAGTGCTTGTACTAAATTTTTGAACGGGATTTTGGGATTGCATTCTATCTGATAAATAAATAAATAAATAAAAAGTAAGAGGCAGGACATGATGTAACTGGAGGGCAACACAAGTTGAACTATGGTTCCTAGCATTAGGGCAACGTTGGAGACAAAAGTACTTAATGCTTGTGCTTTAGTTTGATGAATTTGGCAAAAGCAAATTGTACAGGTGCATTACTAGGTCTTCTCAAAATTGGAGATTTCAAGAAAAGAAGAAGAAAGCTGGCTAGTATGACTTTTAAATTGTCCTTTTTCACATCCATTTTCTTACTATTTGATACACAACGCATGTGGTTGGTGTAAAAGAAACCTTGACTCATAGCTACAGCTAGCAAACAAACGAATTTCTAATACTCAGTTCATGCTGCTTCCACTTATCCCACATGCTTTCTGAAAGAAATGGCAGTCTAGGAATTTTAAATTACGATCTGCAATTATAATATCATAATTTTTTGTAAAATTTTGCCCTAGTTTTTGTAATTTCAAATTTTCAATCACAACCTTGACCGCAAACGCAATTTAAATAAATGAATGGTTTACATACACCTCATATCATAGTTTTCTCATTAGAAACTTTTAACAACAAAAAAAAAAAAAATATCTAGAAGGTAAAGATAATATGTGGATGGACTTATATATCTGCTGAAGTATGATGTGGGAAAGGAACTGATCAAGGAGTGTAGTTATGGTGTTGGATTTCTTAGAGCACAAAGGAGTAGTTGAAGTTATATGGAGATGAAATGAACACGAGTCTCTTTCCCACCTTTGTATTATGAGTGGGAAAGAGACAGTCTAGAAAGCTGACATGACTCTTTAGGTAGACCCCCCCCCCCCAAAGGCTAGCTTTGTGTCAGATGTAGGACCCTTGTTTTTAGCCTCGTTTGACTCCTAAATAACCCACTATTGGAACCTAGCCAGAAATTGAGATATGATGGCCACCACACCAGCCCATCACCATAACATAAAACCTTGAAGGAGAGGGAATCATAAATGGAGGTTCCATGGAGCAAGAGGAAGATGGTATTGTTGTTGTTTGGTAGATAATTAAGGATGAAAGACTAGGTGCAGAATTTGAAGTTGATTTTCAGCACCATTCAGTGCAAAAAACCCTAACAGGTGGGTGGGTTCTATTTGTAGGACTCACCCAAAGAATTTACTATTTATGTATTTTTACCCTATGTGAGATTCACTATTTTCTTGTCTATGATGAAATGCTATAGAGTTGATAACAATTTCCCCATGGAAGGGACAAAAGTATTAACTGCTTTTATGCAATTTCCTAGTGAAATTTTCAGTTTTTTGGTATTGAGGGATTAGTTAAGTAGTTTTTTTTAAAGGTCAAAAAAGTATATTGGAAATAATTTTTTGAGTAGGTCTCTGTCTACTCTTTTGTGAGATTTTAAGCATATCATTTACATCTTACTCAATGCTATTAGAGTAATCTACTCTTACTATCATCTTTGCTTAACAAACCTTAATTCTTTCTCAACAGCTAATTTATAGGTGACTATCGTACCATGGGAATTTCTTATACCAACGGGACATTGTCTCGCGACTCTGTCACTGTGGAAATTCAAAATTCTCACAGAAAATTCGGTGACAAAACTCCATTTTTCTTGAAGTATTGACCATGTGTTTATGATAACCATGGTTGGCTTAATAGACAGCCTTGATGTTGGCTAGAGTACAATATGACATGGTACTCCAATAACACCTTATAATTTATCCTCTTAATCTCAGGAAATCTCACTTATCTGCCCCATTTAAAATTGAGCCGTTTAGAAATAAGTTAGTTAGTCTAGTTAAATTTATTAGATGCAGAATTAACTGTATTCATAGTGCGGCGTTTTAGTGAAAAATAATGTCTCTTCAAGGAGCAAGTACAAAAAACATATACACAAGTGCATTTTTGTTTTGCGCTTTATGTTACTCAATGTACTTAAACAAATATAACAAGCCAAGATAACTGAGGAAGTTACGAGAAATCAAGAATGAATATACATTGGTCACAAGACTTTTTCAAAAAGAAGAGAATCATGTGTTCAATACTTGCTTTGATAAAAAAGGAAAATCTTAGAGCCCTCATAACATAAAGTTATAGTTATGAGTTCTTTCACAATTTACCTTGAAGCAAAGATAGCTCGTCCTAATTGTATTGGATTATCAAAAAACAATTTGAGTCTCATGATTAGGGTTGGGCTCGAGCTACCTTCTTTTAAGCCAGTATAGAAGAAAGAAGAAAATAGGCTTTTAAGGCGTTTTTCAATATGCAAATCATATCCACAAATATTCACTTATGTCTAATTAATATTATGCTTATAACATACCAAAAGGATTTGGATTAGCTTCTCCTAAGAATCAATTATGGGCAGAATTGATCTTGTACCAAAACTTAATTCTGTATCTCTCTCTTCAACTTTGTGGCAAAGCTTGGTGTCATCTAGAGGTGGCAAAATAGGCTCAGCTTGACGAGCCAACCTGTATAATATGGTGTTAGGGTTAGGCTGGGCTGCAAAAATGCTGGCCTGAAAAATTGTGCTGATTTTGGCCTGGCTCGACCTGATTCTTTTTTTCTTCTTTGTAAAATTAAAATGAAATTACTTGTATAATTCTTCCAATTAAAATATAAAAATTGGTTAAGTAATATTATTTATGCAACTATTGTAAGAAAAGTTGGCCACCACATCTTTAAGGAAGGATTCCTAGAATTAAAAAGGTTCAATTCATTAAGAAAGACATTTAGAGTATGTTAGGCTTCACTTGATATTCATCTTCATTGGGACAAAAACTTCATCATGAAAAATCTATTATAAGATAGTGATGTTATTGGAATCATGAAAGGTTTAGAAGCCACAAATATGAGATATATGATTAAATTTCATATTCATTACAAAATAGAGATATTTTTTATATAAAAAAAGGTTGTCTTTTATTATGTAATCTATTATATTAAATATTTTTTTTAAAAAATAACATATAAGTTTATTATATATATATATATATATATATATACTTTCATTTTAACAAAAAAATTAAAAATAATTTTTGACATTAGAGCCAGGCTGGCCCGTCATATGGTTGGGTTACCTATATGCTAGTTCGATTAAATTCAGCTCGGCCTGGCCCAGCTTAAATTTTTAATGGCCTGGTCGAGCTGAGCCAGGCTAACCTAATTGTCATCTCTAGTGTCATTCAACTCCATTGAATTTATAGGGGGAAAAATTGAAACATTTATGTAAAAGTTAAGAGAAAGAGAGGTGATATGAGTAAATTAGTTGAGAATTTAGTAAAAAAAAAAAAAAACTCACTACCAAGCAATTATCCCACTTCTTAACAACTTCTCCTTGAAATTAAATTTCACAATATTTGTTTTCTCTCTTTTTGTCTACTATTTCACACTCTTAATTTTACTCAAACACTAAACTTCTTTAACTATTTAAATAAATAAAAATTTACTATAATTATTATATTTTTTTTTAGAAAAAGGGATTAATAGGAATCTTACGCAAGTCAAGACGATAGTGTTCTTATATTGAGACATGAAGGCATTACTCAGAAGTCAATTAGCTTTTAGATTATTAGCACTAGAAAGCCTCAGTTCAAATTCAAACCCAATCGGAAATGATTTTTCCCTTTAACCCAAAAAGGATTGGACAATCATTCGCAGGTTCTAAACCTTAAAAAAAAAAAAAAAAAACATAAAAGTGTTAAAAAGGCAACAACTTGGAAAGGCACTATATGAAAACATCAAAATAGTATTAATATTAGGTAATTATCCCATTACTACTCCAACAAAAAAAATAATTATTCTATTTATATATAGCATCTTAAATAAAATATATAAATATTTTATTTAGTATGTATATATAAATATTATGTTTATATATAAATAAAATAATCACATAATATTATAATATATTTTAATGAGCTCTTACATGAGTAATTAATCACTTTAAAGGTTGTATCCTTAGTAATCCCCTCTCCCATTTTTTTTTTTTACACAAAGTGTTAGCTTTCTTATCTATTGGCTAAAAAAATAAAAATGATCTCTACTTTGTGATGAATCACTGGGTTTCATAAAAGATAAACCATAATATATTTTTCTTTTTTCATATGATAAACCATAGTACTTGGCCTCACATGAAACAAACATTAAAAAAAAGTTATTCTTAAGTTCTAAAACTAAGAAAAAAATAGTTAAGTAAAGGAATTGGAGTTCTAATTATGTTCTTGCCATACAAGCGAAAATGATCAAATACTCATTAGTATTTTATAGTTATTTTATTTATATATATAATTATTTTAGTTGTATTAAATATAATAATTACATACTAAATAATATAATCACATATATAAATAAAATAATTACATAATACTAAGAATTATTTTAATCATTTCATCCCACATAATAAACACATACTTAAAACTTCAATTTTTTTTAGTAGTTAAATATATTTTCTCCTTAGATTTAAAATTTGAGAATAATTTTCTCATAAGTAATGCTTTTTTACAAAAAAAAAAAAAAAATGGACATAGATGTAATTAGAAAAAGTCTTGCCCCTTTGCGTGCGGAGCGTGGACCTGCAGTTTAAACTCCAGAGAGCTCTGCTTTTTGTGAAAAATATTTTATTGGTTGTGCTACTTCTCTGTTTTACAATTCAAATTGGGCGCATATAGAGCTTCTCACTAGGGTTTATGTGCCGGTGATTAAAAATTTTCACTTCAATCTCCTCTGTTTTCTTGCATTTTCTCGCGCCTCCTAAGATCTTTTCAATCTTACTTCAGTGTAAGTACTTCTCTCTTGCTCATAGCTTCAATTTCTTCGTCCCCTGTGTACTGAGAATCCTTAAAATTTAGACTTTATATTCAGAATCGCAGAATTGATCATATGGGTCTATGATTAGGGTATTGGGATATGCTTACATCGTACCCACCAATGTGTTATATTCGTGATTTTTGATGATGTTATTGGTGGAACCCCTTTCAAGGTAGAAATTTTGATTCTTTTGTAGAAAATCGGGGTTGGGTTTTTCTGATTTAGGGTGTTCTAGATATGATAAAACAGATATTTGGTAAACTACCTCGTAAGACATCAAAGTCATCCCATAATGATTCCAACAATGAGGGTGGAGTCAATGGCCCTTTGTCAGTGAACTCATCTTATGGACTCAATTCCAATGGTACCTTGAAATCCAATTCAGCTTCTACAAAATATTCAAACTCTGGCTCGGGTGGGTCGCGTTCCAGCAATGGGACTCTTGCATCACACTCAAATAATTCAAGCAAAATCAATCAAGCTAAGAAATCGGCTACTGGCATTGCAACTCAATTAGGGCCTTTAATGTCTCCAGGAGTTTATGAGGTTTTGCCGACTTTCAGGGATGTTCCCAACTCAGAAAAGCAGAATCTATTTCTTAGAAAGTTGAATATGTGTTGTTTAGTGTTTGATTTTAATGATCCTGCCAAGAATCTGAGAGAGAAGGATATCAAGCGACAAACTTTGCTTGAGCTTGTTGACTACATTTCCTCTGTAACTTCAAAGTTCAACGAGGTTGCAATGCAGGAAATGACAAACATGGTGGCAGTCAATTTATTTCGAACACTACCATCTCCCAATCATGATAATAAGATTGGAGAAATGTATGATCTTGAAGAGGAGGAACCTACTTTGGAACCAGCGTGGCCTCATCTGCAGATTGTGTATGAATTTCTTTTCAGATTTGTGGCTTCATCAGAGACAGATGCAAAGCTTGCTAAAAGATACATTGATCATTCATTTGTGTTGAGATTGCTTGACTTGTTTGACTCCGAGGACCAAAGAGAGAGGGACTACTTAAAGACCATTCTCCACCGTATTTATGGGAAGTTCATGGTGCATCGGCCTTTCATCAGAAAAGCTATTAACAATATCTTTTACCGGTTCATATTTGAGACAGAGAGACACAATGGAGTTGCAGAATTGCTGGAGATATTGGGAAGTATAATTAATGGGTTTGCTTTGCCTTTGAAGGAAGAGCATAAGCTATTCCTTGTCCGTGCATTGATTCCCCTTCACAAGCCCAAGTGTCTATCTATGTATCATCAACAGCTTTCTTATTCCATAACTCAGTTTGTCGAGAAAGATGTCAAGCTAGCTGATACTGTGATTAGGGGTCTTTTAAAATATTGGCCAATAACTAACAGTTCCAAGGAGGTAATGTTCCTTGGTGAATTGGAGGAAGTTTTAGAGGCTACACAAGCAGCAGAATTTCAGCGATGTGTGGTCCCCTTGTTTCATCAAATTGCTAGATGCCTCAACAGCTTACACTTTCAGGTACTTATAAAATTTCCCCAATTTCTTTTTCCAATATGATAACTGCATGCATTTCATTTAACATTTTCCATTACCAGTGATATCTCTTTCTCTATCTGTCTTCTGTGTGGGGTGCCGTGAGCCACTTCTACTGTCTTAGAATTTTAGTTTCTTTTGAAGCATGAGAATTTACAGGATCTTACCATTTTTTTTTTCGGAAATGAAATCCCCCTCATCCCCCTATTTTGCATATTAATTTGGCCTATTTTGTGGGTTAACCATTGTTAGAGAAATTATGTTAGAAGGCTCTGTTCTCGGATTTATTCAGATAAACAAATATGGGGGTTTTGTTAGTCCTTGCTGTGGCCTTTGATGTATTTTGGAGTGCCTTTAGGTGGTAATCCAAAGCTACTCCTTTCTGGGATACAGAAGATAAGGCTTGACAGCTGAAAAGGGCTTACTTTTCTTTCGGAGGGTGTATCACTCTTCTCCATGCTTGCATGCCCTCTAGTCTCATTTATCACCTGTCTCTGTTTAAAAATCTGGTAAGGTTGGCACTGGCAGACAAGATTGGGGAGAATTGTGGGGGATTTCTTGTGGTCAGGCATGGGAGATTTCAAAAATGGAGTGTGGTTTGGGACTAGGGATCTTGGTGTCCATACATATTACTTGTGTCTAAAATGGTTGTGGTGTGTTCCCTTGGAACCCCATTCTCTCTGGCATTGTGGGTGATTAGGAGTAAATATGGTTTTCACCGGTACTGTTATGATGCCAAGTCTGAGATCAATGCCACCCACTCAAGTTCTTGAAGTTCATTTCTCAATATTCATCTTTCCTTTCTCTCCTTTCTTTGTGAGAGAAGGGTGGCTCCTGTACCTGTTTCTGGGAAGATTTGTGAATGGGAAATCTTCTCTTTTGGATCTGTTATGCTTTGTATCATCGTTCGACCTTGCATAATGATCCTGCATCCTGGTTCTTCTCTTTACAAGTTTCTCGTTTCTCTTGGAATTTTAACTTCTTCAGGAACCTCAATGACCAGGAGGCTGTGACTTGATTTCTGTGCTTCATATTCTTGACTCCTTTCACTGTTCTTTTTCCCCCATGTGCGAACCTGGACTTTGGATTCGTCTGGGTTCTTTACTTGTAAATCCTTTTTCAAATTTTTGATTTGCCATCCTTCTACTCAGTATTTAGCCCTCGTTACTGCTTTTTGGAAGGTAAAGTCCCTTCTAAGGTTAAGGGTTTTTTTGGAATGTGATATTTAATATGATGGTCTGTTACTGGTTTAAAGGCCACACAATGTTTTATGCCTTGATATTTGTGTCATGTGCTATGGAAGTTTTGAAACTGCAAATAATCTCTTTTTGCATTGTCATTGGTAGTCGTGGAGTAATTTCTTTGAGATTTTTGGTGTGCAGTGAATATGTCCACCTTCTCTTGAGGTTTCTCTTAAACCTGTTTTTGAGGTTTTGTGAGAAGTAATGAGCAAAAGGCACTATGGATTTGCATGCACTCTTTTGGCTGGTTTATGTGCATTTGGCTTGAACATAAGGCTAGAATCTTCAGCTAGAGATTCCCGCCTGTGCATCTTCTTTGGGACAGAATAGTTTTTCTTGCTTCCCTGTGGGCATTTGTTCACGTTTTCATTTTGGGGTGTGTATATCAGAAGTGGAGCCTTCTTTTCCCTTTTGCCCCCTCTTGAAATACTATTTGTTTACAAATCCTAATCCTACTCTTAAGCACCTCCTTTCTGTCTTAATATATTATTCTTTTATCTGAAAGAAGATATTAATGATTTGTTGCAGATGCGAATACCACAGAAGGCTTTATGACCTATATGTATGTTTTGTGGTTTAGAAGTCTGCAACTAGTAACTACTGGGGTTTGCACTATTCAACTTCTTGGATTATTTGGACTTTTCTGCATTTATGGCGGGCAAGGTCTTTGTCCATGAAAATTTAAGTTGCCGTTGTTAATTCGTTTCAGGGGTTCTGAGAGGAAAAAAGATGGAAGGATATAATTTGGTTTAGGGGTAGAAGTTTCCTCCTTTGCAACATTTTAAGGGTAGGGTTGTAGCTTTGGCATCAGTGCAGTGCCCTGCTAATGAGGGTCTTTTAGCAGTTATGATTGATATTTTAAGAGATTAGAGAGTTTTGTTGTTTGGATGTGATCTATTTGACTTTCTTTCTATCTTTCTTGATGACTTTGGAGAATTCTCTTATTCTATGCTTTTCTATTTTTTCATCTCTTTTCTATTAATATGTTTCTTCTTTTATCAGGAAAAAAAAATGTTGTCTTATCTGATTCATGTTTAAAAGAAATGAGAATTCAACCTTACTTGAAAGTTGCATTTTTCTTACCATCAATGTTGTTTCAAATTGGAAATTTGTAGTTGGGAGAACTATAGAATCTTTCTTGGGTCTATACGTATGTGTTACCTGCTACTTTTTTACTATGCAAAATTCAGTAAGTACAAATTTTTGTTCTATGTGGAATCAGAGCTATAAGATACCAAAAGGTTTTCTGTTGGATGGTGTACATATCTCAAGTGATTTATATTGTACTTAGGATTTACTGAATGGCATTTCATGTTGACTTGGTTCTGTTGCCAGGTGGCTGAACGGGCATTATTTCTGTGGAACAATGATCACATTAGAAATTTGATTACACAAAACCGCAAAGTAATACTGCCAATAATCTTTCCTGCTCTAGAGAAAAATACACGAGGTCACTGGAACCAAGCTGTTCAGAGTTTGACCCTGAATGTGAGAAAAATATTCTCAGATGCTGATCAAGCACTATATGATGAGTGCTTGATGAGATTCCAAGAGGATGAAATGAAGGAGAGAGAGAAGCAGGAGAAGCGGGAATCTGCGTGGAAGCAACTGGAAGATGTAGCAGCATCTAAAGCTGTAAGCAATGAGGCTGTCCTTGTCTCAAGGTTTGCGACATCGGTTACCATTGCTACCAGTGCAAATCAACAGGCAACTGCTGTTAGTTGAGAGCATCAGGAGATTGGAATTGTAACTTCTGTCCCATGACGGGGAATTAGGCAAATGCATGCAGCTGGAGTCTGGCATATATAAAACTCCACTGGGAGTGAGACACGAGGGTGGGCTTTATTGTGGATATGAGGGGTTTCTAGCCCTTTTTGATTCATTCCTTTGTGCTGTTTAGCCATGGGTTGTATATGTACCATAAGGGAATCAGGTTTAGATTTTTATTTAATGACATTTTGCAGTGACACGAAGCAATTATTTTTTCCTGCTACTCTTGTTTCTGTATTATAACATTCCATATACTTTTATTGCTATGACTGCAATGGTTTAAAGGCATGGTTATATGAACCTTCGTTTTTTTTGGTAGTTGCGTACTTTGTCTGAGGTTGGCTAAACTACACCATTGGGACAAGACACATGTCTTTTGTCTTTTATTTTTTTTTTCACTGTTTTAGTTTTATGTTGTATCATACTAGCACAGTTAACATGATTTAATTTTTATTGGGTTTACTTAAATTTTTTTAGTATAGTCTCACCTTAAATTGTCATGGTGAATTTGTTGTATTAGTGGAGCCATGACATGAAGGGAGTTTGCCATTGTGTTTTTGCTTTTGGTCATGATGTGGCAACTCCACAAACTGATCGTTACTGCAAGCAGAGGATGACAGAAAATGTGAAATTCAAAAGCTTTTAGCCTCAAGGATTTGACATTAATAATTATTTTCTTCTGTGTGTATAACTAAAACACTTATATTAAAAGTACTCAAATAATAAATATCACAATAAGATGTCGAGATTTCATGGGAATACTATATCATCTTCATCACAATGCAATATTAATAATCATCACCATATGCTCGGAAACGATAACGCTCTTGGTATGGAGCATTGAACCAAAGATCAGCCTCAAACCACTTTGGATACCGGACTAGGTCTCCGGCAACAAATTGCATAAAATGCTTGCTTCCTTCAGGTACAACTCTTACCTCCCCCTCTTCTATGTAAACCAGTTGGTCCACCTGCCAGTCCCATGGCAACCTGCATTTGCCAGTTTTCCACACTGACCAGTTTGAAATTCCGAGCTGTGCTAGTCTTTCCGGAGCAACATTCCTTTCAACCCTTACATTGTATAATTCCTCCAAAGTTTTCTCTATCTGCATTGCTTTTACACCACATCTTCTTATAGAATTGCCCAAGTTTCTACTTGTTCCTGTACTTCTGTTGAGAGGAGAATAGCTGAAGCTTGGGGCTATGAACACACTTGCCATGCTTGTTCGCGTTTTAGAGTCAATGTTGCACACTTGCTAAATGGCCCAAAGGATCTAAAATAATTCAGACAAGTTTAACTTTAATATTTTGCATCAAATAAGAAGTTCCTAAGACCAATGCTACAGTTTTCTGTTGATTGTGTTGTAAAACTCTCTCTTTCCTTGCCAATGTGGGTTTGCTTGTTCTTGTTACTGGTTTCCATCCTCTACAGCTAGAAAGGAAAAAGAAAGACACAACATGGTCTCATTGGTCTTATATTAATTCAAGGAATGTTACCTTTTTAGTTGGTTTTATCATATAAGAGGCTTTACTTATTTATACTAATTTTCCTCCGTAATGGATGATGAAGATTATTCCAAATGGAGGGTGGGGATTGAGCTCTAAAAGTTTTCCACATCCTTTCCTCCAAAATATCATGATATATCTATAGGGGCAATAATATGAATTTGCCCCCTTAATGCACAATGTGCATGTGTTTCATGCTCCTTCTAGGTGACACATTACAGCATATTGAAAGAAGAATATCCTTAAAAAAGTGTTTCTCACTGCTATAAGAGTGAAAATAAAAGCAATAAAACTGCAGAAATGAAAATTAGCAAAATAGTAGAGTAGGACATAATGAATGTCTGGATACATCCCTCATTTTCATTCCTCCATTTTTTCCCCTTCCATTTTCACTCCTACAAAACACACCCTAATGCTTTGTTTACACCTTATAAAGTAAGATGGGTAGCAATAAAGTAAAACTGAAAATGAAATTTAAAAAATGTGACCTTTCACCTAATTACTGGTTCCCATAGAAAAAGAAAAAAAATTGAGAACAATCTCAAGCTTCCTGTATATTTCACAGGGTGGCACCAAGAAAAACAAAACCCATATCAAAGAGAGTCTATCAGAATCAGTGGTGGGTTTTCTCAGTGGACGTCAACACACAAAGAGTACAGAAAAGAGAATCAAAGCACAGTTCCAGCAACTGATATATAGAAGAGGACGAAGATGAAAATTTGCACAGAAAAATGATAGCAAGTTCGTGTCTTTACCTGTTCAAAAGGTGGGTGCAGATTCAAAGACAGAGAACGATGTTGGTTGAGTCCTGTTAAACCCTGAGATGAGAGGGGTTTATCCAAATGTTCCACACGCCCCTGTTCGGCCTCAAAGTGACTTTTACTTCTAACTGGGAACCGGGTCTCTCGGTTACCTTTTTATAGTTGGACAAAGAAGAAATTAAGGTGCAGGAAACGACAAAGACAGTTTTGATGGTTAAACGTGTCCATTTATGGTGCGCAATTTTCTTGCTTTGCTGATATTGCTTCGACCATAAAGAACTGAGTTTCGTGAGGGAAGTGGAAGAAATTGCCTCACTTTGATTATTCTATTTTTTTTTTTTAAATTTTGCTTCAAATATTTTTTTGGGTTATGCTATCGTTTCAGCTTCAACCCATTAATGGCATATCTCAGCTCGCACTGGCGAGTCCATTGGTACAAAAATGTAGCAGAAGAACCCTGCTTTGTAGAGCTCAAGCAATTCCTTCCAGAACCCAGGTACCCATTCTTTTAAATTCAACATATATGCTTTTTTCTACAGCAATAATTGCGTTCATCTGTGTTTTTTTGTTTGAAAAAGATTTTTTTCTCCCATTTATAGAGGATAATGGAGAGTATTTCAGTGAGTGGGGAAGTTGGTGGTGCTGGTGGAGCATACTCTTATGAGGCCTTGAAAAGGCTAGACCAGCTATGGTCTAGCATATGCTCAGCTAAATCAGGTTCATGTCATTAAAGAACTGCTTGTAGCCATTATGGGAATGGGAATGTGTTATACTAAGAATTTTCTGATTGTTGGTTAATCTTCAAATGTATGTTGTAGTTGTGGAAGAACCTAAGCAAGTTGTCTCTAGCATTCCAAGTGCATTTCGCTTGTCGGATCTGGCTGACAAAGCACAAGGTTCATATGATGTGATAGTATGTGGAGGCACTCTGGGAATCTTTATTGCCACAGCCTTGAGTGCCAAAGGTCTTCAAGTTGCTATTGTGGAAAGAAATGTTCTAAAAGGGGTATGCTGCTTTGAGAAGTTAGTCCTTAGTGTCAAATTTTTTGAATGATCAATTAATGTTAGAGCTGTCCGTGTTATTTTCATATTTAGAGAGAACAAGAATGGAATATATCAAGGAAGGAGCTTTTGGAACTTGTAGAAGTTGGAATCTTAGAAGAAGATGACATTGACAATGCCATATCAGTGAAATTCAATCCTGTAAGTTCTGAAACTTATTCTGTTTAGTAGCCTATCTACATGTAGCAAGAATCATCAAGATTAACTATTATCCTATAGCTATTGTCTTGGAGTCACTTTGTCATATATTTCATATCTAAGCACACTAACAGTTTGATACTTCAGAGGTCATGCTTGTTATAGATGACAGATTTCATAGAGCACTACATACATGAGGTTAATTCCTCTAGTATTTAAGGCTTTGTGCTTGACATTACCTGTAACTAGTGAATCATGTTCTTAGTTCTTATTAACAGAATAAATCCAACTCTGTCTATTTTGGTGTAAAAGAATTTATAAAGTAGGTAGCCCTGCTCCTTTTTAACATTGTAGCTTCCTTTTGCTTTAATTGCCTCTCCTAGCCACACACCCCATAGACTACAATAAACCTTCCTTTCAACTTGATATGAATCTTCCCATAACCAACCACCACCCACCACACACAAAAAAAAAAAAAAAAAAAACCTGGTTCCACCACTGCCCACAAGGCAAGTCTTCTGTTTGCGTCTTTGGGATTTATGCTACCTACTCTTCTAAACTTTTTTTTTTGATTCTTCTTTCTATATATCACTTCTCTGGAATTTCATGAATTATGCAGAATAGATGTGGATTTGAAGGGAAAGGTGATATCTGGGTTGAGGACATTCTCAATCTTGGTGTTTCGTAAGTCTCCTTGCCGTAAACTATAATTTGATATTACCAATAAAGAAAGGAAAAATTTTCATACGGGATCATCATAATAATTTTATGCATGAACTTATCTGGTTGACAAATTTCTTTCTATTCTTTCTTGGTGATGAACAATATGCAGTTGTAATGGCTCCTTGGTGTGTGTATTTTCATTTCTTTACTTTCTTTTTCATTAAAAAAGTCATTTAACAGAAAATTGTCAAATCTCTATATCGATATCATGACAAAGTATCTTATTTCTTCTAGAATGCATATTTGTTAGATATGCTCCAGTCTTCATTATGTAAATTAAGATTAATATCTTAGGGCCCAGTATCTACTTCATCATTTGAGTTAAGCATTTGCATTAAGCCAACAAGTAAAATATGTAGAGGTTGCATGGCAGTGATCAGTCTAGTGTCTGGATGTAGAACTCTTAAGAAAACTTAAGTAGATGCAAAGAAAAGCTTGAAATNATCTTATTTCTTCTAGAATGAATATTTGTTAGATATGCTCCAGTCTTCATTGTGTAAATTAAGATTAATATCTTAGGGCCCAGTATCTACTTCATCATTTGAGTTAAGCATTTGCATTAAGCCAACAAGTAAAATATGTAGAGGTTGCATGGCAGTGATCAGTCTAGTGTCTGGATGTAGAACGCTTAAGAAAACTTAAGTAGATGCAAAGAAAAGCTTGAAATATTTATTGGATGATGCTAAAAAGTTCATAATTGTTTTGAAATAAGCCAGTAGCATTATAATGTTTTCCAAGTAAACCATGGAGAAAGACTTTAAAATGTCTCTCTGGGGTTGATTCTCATCGATATGCATTTTCTTTCACTTAATGTCTTGACTTAACTAAAATATAGTTTCATTGAAAATTCATAGTATAATGATGAGGATTTAGTCCTTGTCCTTGCAAATTATTTTCTCCTAATGATTTTTTTTTATAACCATTGCAGACCTGCAAAGCTTATAGAGATAGTAAAGAAACGTTTTGTGTCCCTTGGTGGAGTCATCTTTGAGGGTTGTAGTGTATCCGGTATTGATGTGTATGAAGACGCAGCAGTGAGTTTACTTTAACTTCTTGAGCTACATATTCTAATGCAATTTTATTCTATAAATCCTACCATTGACAAATTGTCACAATAAGACAATTATGCGATAGGCTATCCAGCCGATGCAGATACTTCATATGTTGTTGTTCTCCAGAGATAACAGTGTCTATAAACAACACCTAACTGGGGTTAGTTAAGAAGCAAAGCGTTACATACAGAAACTAACTGCAAGGGAGATAGAAGTGGGGGAGGGAATTGGTAGATGGTCACTTCAAGAGTGAAGCAGAGAAGGAAAGATATCCTTAGCATTGGGATTGCAACTATAGTAGCATTTGAATTCTGGCTTGAACATGAATAATTAAGTAGAGCAGTAATGTTTAAAACAATTGTTGAGTTTTAGAATACTAGGTAATGCCCTAAAAGAGATCTGATGCATATGGAATGATAAAGAAGGAGTGTTGGATTACAGTTTAGAGAATAGGATACGTCATTGAATTTGAAGGAATCAATAATTTGTCTGTGGAATGATAAAGAGGCATAAATACTTGTATAATTTTCTTTTCAGGTCCTAAAACTTACTGGGGAAAAAATATTGTCATCCCGTCTTATAATTGATGCAATGGGGAACTTTTCTCCTATAGTAAAACAGGTCAGGATTGTACTTTTGTTCATGATTGTATTGCTTTCCAGTTTTAAGCATATCCTTGACTGATAGAATCATTGATCATTATGTTATCACTAGTGCGTTTCACTTGTGTCCAAGGAATATGGGCATGGGTTGTCATCCATGTGTGCTTCCTTGTATAATAACTTTGCGAGTGTTCACATTTGCCTGCATATGTATAATGTACCATGCACCATGCTATTCTCTAAATGTAGGCATGCCCACGTGTCTGTGGACAGCATGTCCTGGCAGATGCATCTTTCTCCATGAATGCAACACTTGTTAAATAAGTAGCCTACTAAAATCCTAGAAAATAATGAAAGGATAGGCCAATAATGGTATCTTTAATACAGTATTCTTCATTGAATTGACAGTAATGGGAATGAGAATGACAACCTCTTTGGTCACAAAATTAATTTTATTAGTCCATAAAATTGCTCTGTGACTTACAAAAGTAATTATTGCATGTGGACAATTTAGCCTGAAGCTTCTTTCCAGTGTCCTGTGCAATGATTTTACAGGTAAGACGTGGGAGGAAGCCTGATGGCATTTGCCTTGTTGTTGGAAGCTGTGCTCGTGGCTTTAAGAGTAACTCTGATAGTGATGTCATATACAGCAGCTCATCGGTGAGGACAGTTGGAGATTCAAAAGCACAATATTTTTGGGAGGTAACATTTTAGTATATTAATAGTATCAACATGTTTTCAATTAGGTTGAGCTTTCACTGAAAACTTCACAGGCATTTCCAGCTGGCTCAGGTCCAACAGATCGCACTACTTATATGTTCACTTATGTAGAACCTTGGCCAGGATCCCCCAGATTGGAAGAATTATTAGAAGATTACTGGGATTTGATGCCAGAATATCAGGTTAATTTTCTGTATGCCTATCTATTACTAAGAAATCATAATCATTGCTAGTAGTATCTTTCAATTGATTTGACAACTACAATAATATTTGAAGTTGGACTCATTTAAGGAATTATTAGTATTCAGTATTGTTCGTTGATTTGGGGAAACAAAAAGGTTCTTGTCTATTCTAATTTAGTTATGGAACTCAACAAATTCTTTTGTTAATTGCTTGGCCAAATGTCTTGATCAAGTTGTTTTAATCTTCTTTATCGCAAATATCTTACTATTGGTGTGATGCAAGCTGACTGATATGAGGTATAAGGATTCTTTCTAAATTTACATCTAAAATGTGCAGTTCCTATTCTTAGCAACCAAATCAGAAGCTTGATAATTGCTGTCTGCATATCTAATTATAAATTAATTTTTTAGTGTTTACTCTGGTGCTAAGTCACTGAGCCATTTCAGTTTCGTTAGGCATATGAACCTTGCTTTTCATCACTTAGTTTTCACAATAGTTTTAATGCAATTAGTCTTGTACAGACTAAGGTGATCAGATTGCATCCATAAAATTACATACTTTACATCCTTCAGGATTTTTCTTCAGACAGTCATGTACATTGCAATATTTCTGAAGATGACATTATGCATAAGTCTGCACTTCAGCATTCAGCTTGATTGCTATCTGATTGACTGATGAGAATGTGCACTTTATACATGATAGGGTGTTTCACTTGATAATCTCGAGATACTGAGAGTTATCTATGGCATCTTCCCCACATATCGTGACAGGTAGTAATGCGTATCAGATGAAGTATTGTAGAAATTGCTTAGAATTTATGTTATATTATAGGTTGTTCATAGCAGTCTCATAATAGTGGTTTTTTTTTTTTAAAAAAAAATATTAAATTCTTTTTTTAACTTTTCATAATATTGTCATGCATAAAACAATGCAGCCAATTGTTTCATTATGGACATGAATTGTTAATAAATTTTATAATCAGTCAAGGCACATTATTGTTTTAGTATATGTTTGATTATTGTGTCTTCTAAATCTGGAACCTTGTAATGTTTGATGGGGTTGAGCAACATGATAGTCCGCTACCAGCAGCTTTTAGCAGAGTCTTACAGGTACATTGCATTTTACACTTCTAGAGCCTGAATCAACAAAAGTCATCCGTCAAATAATATTAAAGCACTGAAGCTTCATTTCTCTGCAGTTTGGTGATTCTAGTGGCATACAGTCACCTGTTTCATTTGGTGGTTTTGGGAGCTTGACCAGGCACCTTGGGAGATTGTCTACTGGTATGGACATTCTGTGCCATTACATACTTCAGCAGTATATTGTTGAATGTGTTGAAGAAGATTTATCAGTGTAGTTGCAGTGTTTTTTATATTTATTTGTTTTTTGCTGAAAGGGTTTTCTTCTTTGTTGTATTATCTGTGAAACTAAGGATCTGTTAGTCAAACAATTGATGAAATCCTCAACCTTCTTTTTTCTTTACCTTCTTAACTGTATATTGTCTGTAGTAACTCTGACACTAGAGAGTACCCTTATTTACTAGAAGACTATTGGGGTGAAATCAATTTCGGAGGTTAATCTTACAACAAAGTGAGGAGCTGATGATGATATAATAGCATCAGTGTACAGATTTCTAATACCCTTTTTATTTTTCTATAATAATGAAGGAATATATGAAGCCATCATCGGCGATCACCTAAATTCATATAACTTGTCTCTGCTGAACCCATACATGGTACTTTCTGCTTCCTTAGTGGTTTCACTGTTTCAGCCACTATATCTGAAACCTGACACAGTTGTGTAAATCAGCCCAACTTAAGTTCTTCATGGTTGTTTCAAAGAGCAATGTCAGCAAAGAAAGAGTCCAATGTGCCTCCAGATTTTATCAATGAACTTCTTTATGTCAATTTTGCCTCTATGCAGGTAGGTTTATCTCTATGAAGACCTAGTCATATAATTTTTGTCTTCTCTCTCCTGCTTCAAACTTACCTTTCTCTTTTGCAGAGGCTTGGGGATCCAGTCCTACGACCATTTTTACAGGTCGATTTATTTGTCCTTTTGTTTGGATATCTTCTTCACAAATGATTTAATTTACCAACATCAATGTTAAGTTTGTTAACCATCAAGTGATGAATTTTCTCTGATACATTATATTATTACAGGATGTTGTACAGTTTGGGCCTCTTGCCAAGACATTAGGCCTGGTCATGTTGACTAAGCCTCAGATACTCCCATCCATATTTAAACAGGTAATTCATGAAATTTCTTCATAATATTAGCATAGCTTAAACTTATCAGTAGGATCAGTTTTACATTCGTTGTTTCTTGAAATTTCTGTTTGTTTGAAGAATTTAAATTAATCATAGGGGTAAAGACTTTCTTGTCGGGTAAGGAACCTGAGCTCAGCATCAATATCAATGCTGAAAATTTCCTTCATATTTCAAACCTTGGCAGTGCAGTAAGCTGTAAAACAATCCTCTCATTGGAAGATAAAACTTATCTAATGCTTATATTTTTGCCCCGGGTGTGTTAATGTAGTGATTCCTTGACGGTAATTGTTCACGCTGTCTTGTTAAATGAATAAACATTATTTATCTTTGGACAAATGAACACCTAACATTAAACTTTCTCTTCTCATTTTTTTCTTGCCGGCAATCAACTGAGGTAAGCTTTTAAGAGGGTGTTTTCTTTTTTAAAAACAATATTGTCAGCAATGTGTTGACAACCATTAACACTACCCAAACTGTGGTGAGAGCTGGTTAATTAGACAAATAAAACTTGAATTGTAAGCAATTAAAAGTTGTGTCTTTTTCCAGGTTGGTATTTCTGTACTTCTTGACTGGTCTGGACATTTTCTGATGCTTGGTTACTACACCTTTCTGTCAACTTTTGCTGACCCTGTTGTGAGGTACAAGTCTATCACTTATCAATTTCTTTTGATAATTAAAAAGCATATAGCTAAGCAATTTCATATATGGAATTGCATATAATCTGCCTCATGTTTTCTCACACATTTCATGTATTTCAAGGTCCTTCTTAAACACACTACCATCAGAGGCTAGATTCAAGTGGAATCGGCGTCTTGAGGCTTGGAAATATGGAGCTGGTCTTGATTACAAGCTATAGATGACAACTTTTACAGATGATAAAGACCAGCATAGATACAAGTGGCATTATTGGCTGGGGCATTGGATATCCACTAAAGGAGCATTTTTGTGGTTTACTATTCATTTCATTTAATTTACTATGGATCCTTAAAATTAAGCAGCAGGATACTGATATTTAAGGTGTTTTTGTTCTCTTTTATAGGAAGTGACACAACAAAAATTTTTAAGCATGTGTACCTTTTATTATGAGTTAAAAAGGTGCTCTTATCAAGATATTGAGTCAAATTTTACCTTCGAGTATTGTGTATTAAAACTATAGCAACGAGATTGTTTTTTGGTCGTGCATCGCAATCTATTGTTCTATTTAGTTTTTAGCGTATATTTATGATATCACTATTACTGTATATACTTGAAAGTTATTTTTCTGCGAGTAAGGTTATCTATAACTATTGTACTCGCTTTCTTCCTTTTGCTGCTTTTTCTGTTTCTCTTCTCTTTCATCACAGGTTTGATTTCACTGTTTAACTAATTGCTCGTGCATGATATATTCTTGCAACTAGTTATTTTGATCTTGGAGGGATTGCATTTCATTTATCTAAAAATATATCATATTGGACTTAGGTTTTTTATGTACTACATTTTATTTCATTGTGTCAAAGTCGAAAATGTTACAAATATTGAAAACTAAAACATATAACAGCAAGGGAGCAAAACATAACTTAGATAAGCTTGAATATGTGGCCAACATATAATGATATTTCACATCATATTTCCTTGTGTGTGTATATATTTACAGGTACCATTGTCTTTGTCACTACTTAAATTCTAGGAATCACAAAATAAAGAAAACAAATTACTAAAATAAAGATTAAAAAGTGATTAGATATTTTGGCTCAAATTAACAAAGAAAGAAATTAGAGGAAGCCTATCAAAAAAGAAGAAAACAAAATGCAGTAAAAAAAAAAAAAAACTAACAACGAGGACTAGGAAATATAGGATCTAGGTAATGACAATAATATTGTCCAAGGTGACAATCCATCATTGTTTTTCCATCTACTTCAATACAAAGTTGAACTGCAGAAAGTTGAATATGGTTCAAAGCATCACTCCCACAATATATGTCTGGTTTACAATTTGTGCCATCCCAAATAGCCTTTAGTATTTTTTTTACCAGAATAAGCTGTTCCATTTGGTTTGATACCTGAAAAATGAAAACCACAATAATTAATAGTACTTGTATATATGTTAATTATTTATGTGAAAAAATAATTTAGGCTTAAACATAGTTTTAATCCCACAATTTTAAAAAGTTTTAATTTCAACAAAATGTATCTTTGGTTAATGAATAATAGCAATCTAATCCCCTCCTTTGCAGCCTTAATCCACCTTCGGAGGATTCTGCTAAAATGAAAAGAATTCATTGGACAAGAACATGAAAACATATGATCACACCATATCTTTCATCGTCATGTCATAACCATATCATCAAATTTCTATCATGTTAACAACAAAGAAATGATTGTCAAGAGAGAACAATATTACAATTAAGAGTTAAATACCGTTTTTCATTCCTAAATTATTTTTCAAATGTCACTTTAGTTCTTGATTTATTTTTTGTGTCACTTTACTTCTCAAATAATCACTCTGTCTTCCAAATCAGTCCTTTAAGTGATTATTTTTTGTGTTACGGAGGACTGATTTTATGGACAATGTGATTTTTCTAGAATTAAAGTGATATAAAAAATAAATCAAAGATTAAAGTAACATTTAAAAAATTATTCGAGGACGAAAAATTTATTTTACTCTACAATCAATATTAAAGGAATCAAATTGAAGCTTTATAAAAACTCGATAAGTCAAAATATAGTTAGACCAATAATTTAACATTAAAGGAACCTATGCCACCCAACAATATTTGCATGCATTGTTGTAGATAAGTTGATGAGAATATACAGAAATTGTAAACAACAATCTACTTCAACTACGAAAACTTGTGATTAAAATTAGGAGTACCTTTTTCTAGCAACATTTGAAGAGGATCATATGTTTTTAGCAAATTCAATTGCTATTTGGAAATATTGTTTTGGTGAGAACATGTTGAAAGAGCAGCTGCCATGTTTTCTCCACTGGAAACGCCACAACGTTTTGCTTAATTCCCAATTGTTTGCAGCTTTTAGGTTTGGCCAATAAGTAAGCAGATCATCTCTGAGTTCAACAAACTACAATGCGTATTATTTATTATGTTGGGGAAACAAATAATATCCTAATATGCTTAAGTTTGCAACAAAGGAGTAACCACTTACCAACTCATCTTTTGGCCGATCCTTCGCTTCACAATATAGGACTGAGGTTGTCTTGTTTCTCACTGGCCATAGTCCATAAATCACAAAATTTTGCACTGGTAAAGGTGGATCACATTCTTTTATTGGGTTCTCCCTGCAATGAGAGTTTGGCCATTGTAACACTAGTTAAAAATAATTAAACCCTGGTGGTTGCTTATTACCAGAAGGAGGAGTGGGTGGTGGCAGCACCATAGGAGTAGTTGTAGTTGGTGGCTGTTTCTTCAATGGTGCTCTTTTGTTAAACATCATCGCTAGGAAAACAAGATGGAACAGGTTCTTTAGAGTAACCATTGTAGTTAGTTCTTGGTAGTACACACCAAACATCATTGCCCTCATTCATAATATATAGCCATTTCCTATACTGGTATTTTTGTAATTATAGTTAATTTAAGGAGACTACCATTTTCACACCCAAGTTTGCTAATGTCACACTCTATTTAATGTCTAAATATAATATAGACTAATTTATCCTTATTTAATATAGAAAGTTTTTAGTTTAAGTTAAAAACTTTTCATATTAATTGAAGATAATTTAGTCTATATTATATTTAGACATATTAAATAATATGTAACATTAGCAAAATAAGGTGTGAAAATAGCGGCTCCCTTAATTTAATTAGGGCAAATCCTTTTTCTTATATATCATCCATAAGAAAACCAGATGAAACAAATTTTTTACAGGAGTAACCATTAGTTAGTCCTTCATAGTTTTAACACACGAAAGAGCAATGGATGGCTTTGCTTGGATCTTTTATACATGAACAATTAATTGCATTTATGTTTATTCATGATCCCCAAGTGTCGTTTTTTTCTTAAATTTATTTGAGTAAAAAAGGTGGTCTTATCAAAATATAAAGCCAAATTTAAGCTTTGGTATTTGAGTGGGTTAAAACTACAGCAGATAATTTACTTTTGGCCATATGTTCGGGTTATATAGTGATGGAAAGGTTTTACAAAATAGAGGATGCAACTTCAAAGTTTCCTGAATGACCACAAAAAATCAGGTTCAAGCCTCCATTTTGGACTCATTCAAGGAGTTAGTTGGTTTCTCTTGTTCTTTGTTTTTTCCTTATTGTGCATATTATTGTGGTATTATTTTTGATTTTGGAAGGATTATATTTCACTTTGCTAGAAAACTATAATAATAGATTTAGGACTTTTATGTATACTACATTGTGTTTCATTTAATTGAAGTATTTGTTGTTGCCAGAGTTAGGGTGAGGTCAGCAATCTACAAAGAGAGAAGAACAGTCAAGGGGAGGTTGGAGCCGGAGCTCTAGCGCCACCTCTAACGCTCAAGTTAACTTTGCCTTGAGAGAGAAAGGGAGAGGAACTGAGAGAGATAGAGTTCAGAGCTGAGATTGAGTCCCCCCTCAAGTTGAGTTAAAGAGAGAGAATGTATACTTTAAGCAAAGACATTTTGGTCCTTTTACTATAACAAAGGATAATGAGTTTACTAGATATTATCAGTATCAGTATTAAAAGCTATAATATATAACAGCAAGGTAGCAAAACAAACTTAGATAAGCTTGATTACGTAGCAAATCATATTATGAGCACGACAAAATATGCTTTACAGGTTTGGTATCAGAACGTGTTGCAACAAGTAAATTTCAGTACCATATTGTTGTAAAAAAAATGTTCAGACCTCCCTTTTCGACGAATTCAAGGAGTTAGTTTGAAATGTTTTCTATTGTTCTGTACTTCTGTTTAGTTTTTAGATTATATTTATGTTATTATTTTGATTTTGGAGGGATTGCATTTCATTTAGCTAAAAAAATATCATATTGGACTTAGATTTTTTTTTTTTTTTTTTTTTTTTTTTTTTNATTGTGTCGAAGTATCATCACTCTTTTGAAGTTGAAAACTATAACATATAACAGCAAGGGAGCAATCCAACCATACAATGGCATTTCACATCATATTTCCTTGTGTGTGTATATATTTTTTCTTGGAAGTTTGTAGTTAAGCTCTGAATGTCATATTTAAATTTGTCAAACAAGTCATTCATATGATTGAACTTAGTTAACTAAAGGCCATAAAAGCGTGGCATTATACTGTGGTCTTGGAAACTTAACAACTATCCTATCTATTAATAGAGTTACATGAAGATCCGTAGAGGGTTGCTCATACACTAACCAACCTTCTTGCCCTCTGACTCCTAATTAGAGATTGAGAGCCTCGTCTTTGCCGCTCCTTAAATTCTAGGAAACACAAAATAAAATAAAATAAAATAATTAGTAAAATAAAGATTAAAAAGTGATTAGATATTTTGGCTCAAATTAACAAAGAAAGAAATTAGAGGAAGCCAATCAAAAAAGAAGAAATTAAAATGAAGTTAAAAAATAAACTTACAACGAGGTAACAGCAAGGGAGCAAACAAACTTAGGTGATCTTGATATACCCCCCAGAAAAAAAAAATTAGGTAAGCTTGATTCTGTAGCAAACCATATTATGAGCAGGACAAAATATGGTTTACAGGTTTGGTATCAGAACATGTTGCAACAAAGTAAATTTCAATACCATACTGTTGCAACAAAGCTTCAGTTTTACAACTTAAAATATGTCTAGTCTATCAAACAGTTTATGGTGGAATGGTAGGTGGGGTTGTGGGTTCGGTGTTCAAGCCTAAAGACACAACGGAAAGTGTAAAAAAAAAATGTCTAGTCGGGCTTTTTGACACAAATATTACCTTGTATAAAAGTATTTATCCAAATATTACAAGTTTCAAACTATTTACACAAATATTACACTTTAAAAAAAAAAAAAAAAAAAAAAAAAAAAAGATTTTTGAAAAGTAGACTTAGAATGGGAAAAGAAAAACACTTATCACTTGTTGTACAATTAGAAATTTGCTGAATTCAACCCAATAAATAAATAAATAAATAACTAGCTCTTGTCTTTTTAATGNCTGCATGTTCGGTGGGACCCACGTGTCTGAAAATCTTTTTTTTTTTTTAATTTTTGAATTTTTAAAAAGTGTAATATTTGTGTAAATAGTTTGAAAGTTGTAATATTTAGGTAAATACTTTTGCAAAATATAATATTTGTGTCAAAAGACCCTGCATAAACAGAACAAAAAGTAGGTATATCTAGTCGATGTGCTTCAAAAGACAAAGGAATTATTGAATTAAATGAAACAACAACATTCCCCCATTAAACTGCATATTTTTACAACATACACTGCTTTGCATGAAATTCACTCTTCCCCATGCTACAACATTATTGTAGCCAGAGTCACATCCTTTGACAACGCATATTTTTACAACATACACTGCTTTGCATGAAATTCATTCTTCCCCATGCTTCAACATTATTGTAGCCAGAGTCACATTCTTTGACAACGCCTATATACATGATACCCCCATCCTCACATTTTCAGGGGAACAAAATGGAAAAGGGGGTGGTAATATTATTGGGATCATTTTGCTCCCAAAATTTTAGACAGCTCCTTTACAATGGGCTTCTGCTTAATATCTTCTTCTCTTTCCAAATGCCATTTTCTTGACATATTCTCAGCCTGCAAAACCAAGTTGAGTTTTACTTGTGAGCAAATGAATATTCCTAAGTTTAGACTTTAGAGCAATACAATTTAGAACTTACCCAAATTTTTAAGGGAACAAATTGCTCTCTGATATTCTCAAATCGTGGCTCAACAAGGTCTTTTGTTTTAGTTTTGATGTCACCAACCTGTTAAAACAAAAAACCTGTAAAGAAGTTGCTAGATTGATATGGATATTAATAAAATTGAAAATCCACCAACAGAACAAACAAATGATAAGAGATGCAATGGCTTCTACCCACTTACCTACCTATTTTCAAGATAAAAGAACAATAGTAAATCCTAGAAGCCCAAAATTTTGTCTTTGCTTTTAATTTAAAAAAAGAGAAGGAAAAATATGGTAATGCTTAGGAAGAAATTTTGACAATCCTAAATTTGTCAGTGAACATGATACACAATCAATAGAGAATCATGAAAGAGAATGGAACAGTTACAAGGTAGGCACTCAAGTGGGTTACTTGACTAATTTATATTTCTGATATATACACATGAATTTGCATCTAAAGTGAAAGGAAAAAAGCGGCACATTGAAGAGAGTTTGAGGCAAGGCATTAAGAAAATTGCACTTACACTCTGCATGTCTAACTTGGAGGCTGCCACTCCAAACACCAATGTGGCGCCACCAAATACAATTGCAGTGGCGACAGCAAATGCCTTTCCAACTACAAGATACAAAAATAGTTGCCGAGTTAGGAAACTTTGGCATATCCCATTAAGCACAATATAGTCAGAAGAATTAACAACAATGAATTAAGTTCATAACCAACTGATGCAGAAGAAACAAAATGGGGTTATTCCATAATCAAGATTTTAAAACAGCACAATATCAATGTCATTCAGATTTCATGTTTTCAGACATGAAAAGCAATAAGCATATGACTAATTTGGCCATTTTAGAATTACATGTCTATTTTTGGCATATTTTTCTTTAGAAGAGTTGTTTTTCCCGGCCTGGAAAGTCTATTAGGATTTTTCATTTCCTTTGTTGTATCAGGATTTGTCATCATTATAACTAAAAAGAGAAATAGATTGCTTTATATGAACAAAATTTTAAGCATATGTACCTTTTATTATGAGAATCGGTAAAAGTATTTTATGCCAGACTCTTAAGAAACTTCTTTCAGATGCCAAAGATTACTAATTTTTCTTCTGCTAATTTATGCAATTTTCAGTCATGAATGTGATTGATTACAGTTCTTATCCACTCAAGCACTTATCTCAGGGTACCCAGAATAGCATCCCTGACTCTACATGCTTTTCCTACTCTATACACCTTTGTTTCTGCTTTCTTCATAAGATTTTAAAAAAATAAAAAAAAATAAATAAAAAACCTGCTTTCATGTTATCATCAACCCAACTACCACACACTTAACCGTAAAACTAAAGCCTAATTCATCCAAAGAAATTCCTCCTGAGAAAATACTACTCATTTTCTCAATTATAAACCATAAAGATTGAATGCCTTAAATCACCCTACTTTATTCACAATTTCTCAATGCAAAGTGTAGACCAAAGACAACCACAACAATAATCTCAAACTACAATCGCTCTTGGCTCTCCTACAACAACCCAATAAGTTACTGTTAATACTGAGTAATGCCTCATGCGACCCAATGCCCTAAACTTGTGGAATGCCAAACCACATGACATAAAATTGCTCACATAAGTTGCTTAGTAGTGGTTACATGGAATTTATGACGTTATTAAACTCATGCTCAAAGTATTATAACCTCTTATCCCAAAAATTCCTATCACTCATTAGACATAATTAAATACCAGAACTATTCTCACAAAAGCAAAAAGTAATTTGGGTTTCCAGCTTGCTCCTTGATACTGTCACAAGACATTGGGTTATGATTACAATTATAAAGAAGGGCCATATACTACTACCATTTGTAATGACGCAAGTAGCTACATAGAGTAATTAGCAGGCCAAACCGCGTCAACTCAAAACACCGAGCCCAAGTGAATAGCAGTAAGACTTTAACTTAAGGTATTACAATCTAGTAAGCAGTCATAGGACAATCACATGGCCCTCTCTTTTCCCTCTGCTTGCTGCCAACTTAAATATCCATAAGCTGCTAGAGATTTAAATAAGAATTTCACAGATATGTTATGCTAAGACTTCTTCATTTAATAATATAACTTCGTCTTGGATGAATTCTCTTTGTTCTAGTACTTCAAAAGAGTTACATCTCCGGTCAAAAGGTGAGTTTATAATTAGATGCTAACAGGTGTTATCATATTGGCAGTATATGTGCCAAAAAAAATCTGTCAAGAGTTAGGTATTGACATTAAAAATTATAACTTGGAACGGTAAGGGAAGAGTGGCTAACATAATATCAATAGCATGTTGAAAAAAAACCAGATCAAAGATAGACAACTTCATTTCTATCTAAACAATTCTTTCCTTCATGTTGCTTCAGAGATAAAATGTAAAGTTTTCACCTATTCTCCCCTAAATTTTACAAAACGATTAGGAGGGTAGGCTTCGGAGCGAAAAGCATAAATGAAGGAACAAAGCATCTATTGAGAACTCAAAACCCAAACGAGAGCATTTGCCTGATAAAATAAACAAAGAATAGAAAAATGTACCATTTGCAAGCCCTTCAGCTGCAGCCTTCAACTTCTCCGGGTTAATGGGAACATGCCTGTCTTGTCGCAATTCATTAGCCGTTGAGGCTGAAACTGTGTTTTCTACTGAGGGCGGCTCCCACCTGCAACCGTCGAGTTAAAAGAAGTTAGCTGGGAATGAAAACAAAAAATGAAAATTCAGGGAAAAAAACAATCTGACATTTCGGGGGACACAAAATTCAATTCCACAGAACCAAAGGCAGGCACCATCAGTTTTAAGAATAAATTTCCACAAACCATTATCCAGGGAAGGAAAAGAGAAACAGCTAGGAAGGGTACCTGGACTAAGAACTACTCATTAAAAACAAAACATTTTATTTGTGGGCTAGAACTGAAGAGCAAAACCAAAAATTAAGGGGGCCCTTTGAGCTTGGCCTTTTTATTAAGAAAAACCCAGAATTGTAACCCCAATTCGAAACTTTATGCAATGAAATTTGTATCAATTAGCTTCAAATTCATTCCCATTTCCCATTTCATCTCAGCAACCCAAAAGAAAATTAGGAGTAAAAAATGAACCTTTTGGGGCCGAATGTGACTTGAGGTAGCGAAACGTAAGCTCTGAGAGGATTGAGAACATCGGGGGAAACGGAAGAGGCAGTTTTGGGGTCGTAATGAAGGACCCATTTGGATGCAGAGTAGGACGAAGATTCCAACGGCGTATCGTTTTTGAAAATTTTGGCGGGTAGGGAATGCCTTAGGACCTCAGGCAGCACATCAGCATGGCCTTCGTGCTCAACCGAGAGAGACGACGACGACGATGGCCCCTCGAGCTTCTTTGAAACGGGATTTTTCTCGACTAATTTTCCCACGGCTTGTTTGGATTCCTGGAAAAAAAACGCGGCTTCTTTCCCAGCTAATCTTCCCGCAAGAAAGCTCATTTTACTCTCTCTTTCTTTCTCAAGTCTTAACGGTTTTGCGAAGAGCGACGTTCCTGTGAATTGTGAAGCCATCGCAGCGATGCCATGTATATATATAGCTTGAGACACCACTCCCCGTTTATTTAACAGAAAAAGAGTAATTTACATGGCCTCCCCTTTTATTTAATGAAATCATAGAAGTCCTCTTTTTGTTTAAAAACTATAGAGATCGTTTAAGATATTTAATTTATAAGGAAGGTTTGTGTAATGTTAAAATTAGATATAAGGCACAAGCATAAACAATGTAATCTGTTATAAGGTTAATATTCTAATTTCAAATTTTTATTTCTCAAACATAATATCCAGCTAGAAAATTTAGTATCATTGATCTATTTAATAGAGAAAAAAAAAAGGAAAGGAAGATCTGCGTAAACTTATGATATAAGATATAGGCATTTTCTGTTTGCTAAACTGTAAAATAAGGGAGTGGGAGATTTAAAATAGGGGAGAATATAACTTTTTATTTTATGTAACAAAGTTTATGTGAGAGTCGAGGAGATTATTTCATTTTAAAGTAAAGACATGTCAAAAGTTTCAATAAGAACTTTAACGATATTTATAAATCACTTATCAAACAAGAATAAAAACAGAATTTATTTTTAGGAAATCATTTAGTTTTATAAATGATCTCTTTAAATACACATAATTTATGTTAAAGTATTCTCTTTTTAGGTGGAAAAAAAATTATCTTTTGAGTTATCCAAAAGAGTATAAAAATTGCTTATTATCATGATCACTTAAGAAGGTTCATATACACAAAATTGACACTATAACATGTTTAATTACTAATTTGACCTCAGAACAATTTACTAAAAAAATATTTTTGACTTATAATAGATTTAAAAAATAATAATAATTTAGACAATTTGGCATGGACCTGAATATAGAAATCAATTTCTTGACAAGCAAGGGTGAAAAACATGGTCTTTAATACTTGGAGGAAAAGATTAGTTCCATTGTCGGATTTATGCACCATATGACAAGCACGCTTGGTCCCATACCACCCTTGGTCAAGAAAGGAAGATATATAGACAAATAATTGAATGCTCATTGATTTTCAAGTGTATTATCATTGTAACAGCAAAAAATAAAAAGGTGCAGAGAAAAAAAGGAAGAAATAAAAATGCCCCTTTGTGAATTATTCGAAAGAAAAATGGTTGTAAATCTTATACTTGTGGATAAGTACCAAATTACGTAGACACTAAAAATTAGTAAAACATTACGGCTATAGTTTAAAATAAAAATCTTGACTATAAGCAGAAACTAGACTTGGAGAGATCAACTTATTACTTGGGAACCAAGGAGTGATGTACATCGATCTCTAGTGCTTGGAAGAAAATATTTTGTATTAAAATATTGGATTTCAGCACACTATCGGAAACAATCTCCTTCTACATCTCCTTATATATATATGGACAAGGAAGAATGATAACTCAACAAATATTGCTGATAAGTACTCTTAAATATAAATAGAGATGAAGAACTCTATTTCAGTGGAGCGTATTCTTAGTCATCAGACTAGTTTTTTTACTCTCTTTCTCAGTTCGAATTTTTTCGATTGCAAATGTAGTCGTTAATTATCTACACACAAAAATACTCTTGAATATAATTTTTTCTTTATAATCATTCTATTCTTAATTTGAAGACATAGTGACCTTTATTTTAACATAACAATAACATAAAGGTATGTGGTTCATGTTATGAAAGTTTAAACCACGGGATGTGTATGTCATTCATCAAATAAGAAAAGGGGCTTTGTTATGCTAACATTTAGAACTAGTCATTGTTAATATGATCTAGTTCAATTAAAAGAACTTAACTAGTATGATTTTAGAGAAGAGTATTTCAATAGTAAAGTATGAAGTTTTCAAGAAAGAGTTAATTCTATTTTGTGACCCAAACTTTGATGGAAAGAAAAAAAAAATACTACCAAGTACCAGACTTCAAAATTCACACTTGTAGTCAAGTACTACTGAGATGCTCATAAGAATTTATGTGTTTTATGTTTAAAGTTAGAGTCATAATTAAAAGTATACAAAAAAAAAATAAAATCATTCATGACACACTACGATGTGTTAGCTTATGACAGTATTGGCCTATTGCAGGAGAGACTACTCTATATATGTAGTCTATGCTTTAGCCATGGACGCCCCATGCATGCCTGCATGGAGCTGTCAAGAGACTCAAGACTATGGTGTGTGTTAGGTACCGTCGGCAGACAGTGGTGGTTTGCTCTGGGCCCGGACTCTCATGCACCTATATACTTCTACGTGAACCACCGCCCCTATATACGTAGTTCATAGAAATATAGCCAAGCGGCAAGGGGCAAGCCCATCACTAGCAGTAGCACCATACCCACCTAAGACTAAGAGGCTACTATGTGCTTCCAAGAAAGGATATTGGACAATGACTGTAAGATGTGTAAAGAACTTTAACCATAGAGAAAAACGAAAGTTCAAATGGATTTAGAATAGTCAAATTGAAATTTGATTAAGTCTAGTTAAATGCAAATGCTATGTAGCTTTTTCTCAAATCAAACTTGATGCTAAGCAAAGATAAACTTGAGCCCTCACAAACTCTGCTTAACCCAATGATGTAGCAAACCACTAATGTTATCTTGAATCCTTGTTACTCATAATTCAGAAGTCATAGGTTTGATTTTGCATGCCACTTTTCTTAAAGCTTTAAAAGATTTATGTGACTTAATTTGTAAGGGCTTT
Source organism: Cercis canadensis (assembly GCA_003255065.1). Taxonomy (NCBI): domain Eukaryota; kingdom Viridiplantae; phylum Streptophyta; class Magnoliopsida; order Fabales; family Fabaceae; genus Cercis; species Cercis canadensis. The sequence continues at coordinate 50,701 of QAOA01005592.1, forward strand.
TTTATTCATAATTCAGAAGTCAAAAGGACTTTAAATGAGGGGCATGTTAAATATTAAAGTTATATGGAACTTCATCAACGAATTTAAGTTTTTAGGATGATTTGGTTCCTTGAAACAATTTAAGAATATCTCATGTAGTGAAAAGTTGTAATGGTATAAAATGTATTAAATTGTGTCAATAGATCTTAATCCATTCTAAACACATCTATTTAACATTTTGGAGTTCAATTCTCGCTGTTAGGAATCCCCTCTTGGTAGATGACCTATAAGTACCATTGATCACTCGTTAAGGCTATGGTGCCTGATCTTAGAGTAGAGTAACATTCTTTTACTCTAAACTTTTGATAAAACATTTTGAAGTATCTTACATAACAATGTAAAAGTATTATATGTAGCAAATACCTCCTTAAAAAGAAAGTTGAATACAAGTGATTTGACTAAGTGGATTGGTTAAGAGTAGTGTAATTTGCATAATTATAATATACACTTCTCTATAAATATGACAATACTAATCTCCCATTTAAATTTTTT
>QAOA01005592.1:51853-83114 GCA_003255065.1 Cercis canadensis
AAAAAAAAAATACTACCAAGTACCAGACTTCAAAATTCACACTTGTAGTCAAGTACTACTGAGATGCTCATAAGAATTTATGTGTTTTATGTTTAAAGTTAGAGTCATAATTAAAAGTATACAAAAAAAAAAAAAAATCATTCATGACACACTACGATGTGTTAGCTTATGACAGTATTGGCGTATTGCAGGAGAGACTACTCTATATATGTAGTCTATGCTTAAGCCATGGACGCCCCATGCATGCCTGCATGGAGCTGTCAAGAGACTCAAGACTATGGTGTGTGTTAGGTACCGTCGGCAGACAGTGGTGGTTTGCTCTGGGCCCGGACTCTCATGCACCTATATACTTCTACGTGAACCACCGCCCCTATATACGTAGTTCATAGAAATATAGGCAAGCGGCAAGGGGCAAGCCCATCACTAGCAGTAGCACCATACCCACCTAAGACTAAGAGGCTAATATGTGCTTCCAAGAAAGGATATTGGACAATGATTGTAAGATGTGTAAAGAACTTTAACCATAGAGAAAAACGAAAGTTCAAATGGATTTAGAATAGTCAAATTGAAATTTGATTAAGTCTAGTTAAATGCAAATGCTATGTAGCTTTTTCTCAAATCAAACTTGATGCTAAGCAAAGATAAACTTGAGCCCTCACAAACTCTGCTTAACCCAATGATGTAGCAAACCACTAATGTTATCTTGAATCCTTGTTACTCATAATTCAGAAGTCATAGGTTTGATTTTGCATGCCACTTTTCTTAAAGCTTTAAAAGATTTATGTGACTTAATTTGTAAGGGCTTTTTTATTCATAATTCAGAAGTCAAAAGGACTTTAAATGAGGGGCATGTTAAATATTAAAGTTATATGGAACTTCATCAACGAATTTAAGTTTTTAGGATGATTTGGTTCCTTGAAACAATTTAAGAATATCTCATGTAGTGAAAAGTTGTAATGGTATAAAATGTATTAAATTGTGTCAATAGATCTTAATCCATTCTAAACACATATATTTAACATTTTGGAGTTCAATTCTCGTTGTTAGGAATCCCCTCTTGGTAGATGACCTATAAGTACCATTGATCACTCGTTAAGGCTATGGTTCCTGATCTTAGAGTAGAGTAACATTCTTTCACTCTAAACTTTTGATAAAACATTTTGAAGTATCTTACATAACAATGTAAAAGTATTATATGTAGCAAATACCTCCTTAAAAGAAAGTTGAATACAAGTGATTTGACTAAGTGGATTGGTTAAGAGTAGTGTAATTTGCATAATTATAATATACACTTCTCTATAAATATGACAATACTAATCTCCCATTTAAATTTTTTTTACACCTTTACACTTAACTCAAACATGATTCTTTATTTATCAAACTCCTATAATTCATGGAGACATGTAGCCTTTTGAAGTGATTATATATACTTGGTCAAATAATTTTACCAAGCTTTTCAAAGTTTATTGTTGTGGTGGAAGGCCGGGTCAACCCAATTGGTAAATCTCATCTATTACCGACGGTAGCTAGGTAGCGCGTGGATACAACGCGTAATCATAATTAATTTCTGTGCTTAAAGTTAAAATCACTTTTTGACGCTCCTCTTCAATTTTCATTGAGCACTCACCCAACATAATATGTCCTTTTTCTTTGTTTTCCAACAACACAATTATTTGCTCAACCATAAGGTTCGAAAAAATCAACACGCGCACACGTAAAAGCCTAGCTGGTGCCTCCTTTGGTGGGCGTCCACGGAACCAGTTTTAGAATGTACACTTACCCACACTGTGTGGACCACACACAAACAACCCCTAATTTCTTCAACATTCCAAAGAAATAATAAATACTACTATCACACAATTCACACTGCTAGTATGTATATTAGTATAATTAGCACAATCATGGCTTATTAAGAACGATAATTATTACCAAACGGCTTGTAACTGATTGGTATTGAGGTCGTCTTTAAAGTTTATGAGTTTCGTATTTTGAATATAAAAAAAAATGATAATTATTACTCACACACTAATTAAACTCAATACTCTTTATCCATGTAGTCAACACAACTTCAATTTTATTAGACCAGTTGATTTTATTTTTTTTGCATTTGACTCTGATTTTATCAATGATACCTACGTAAGATAATATGACTATATACATGAGTTTACTTAACTAGTGTGCATGTAGTATTATTCAAGCAGAAATAAAAAAGTTTTAAATTATCTAATTGTTACTCAGATTATATCAACTATGTTAGTGTATATACATGTATGGGGTGTGTAAGTAGTTTTTCTCTTATGTATAATTGGAAGAAAAGGAAGTGATAGATTCCACAAACTATACTTGTACCTTTTAGATTGTAACTACCCTACTATTTTGGACAAAATACCATTATACAGCTTCAGAAAATAAAGTACAAGCGTGTCATGGGTTTTGGGGCCTCTATTTAGGTGGGAAGATAGTGCATGTGGAGACGAGTGTATCAGCTGCCAACAAATATTCTTCTCTGCACACAAGATAGAGTTTTCCTAATTAATTGCTGGGTTGTTGCGTGTAGTAATGGGTATTCAACACACTGCATTCAAGATTTGGGGCCTATTCTTCAGAGAAGTGATGAGTGAACCTCTTTAATCTAATGAGTAGGTTTATGCTATTTCATTTTCAGAACAAAGCCAGCTAGGTGACTTGAATCTTAATTTCATAATCTGTCAAAATTGGTCGTTTTCTTTTCTATGCTGAAGAGGAGAGAGAGAGAGAGAGAGAAAGAAAAATTATAAGATATCTAATTGTGATTAATCCCAAGAAGGGACTGATGAAAATTCAAACTCTTTTAACTACAAGACACAAGTGCAACCTCAAACTTTAAAGAATATAGCTTTCTTTTTCTGAATTCCTCACTTTCCCAGCAACCAAACAAACAGAGCAGAGGCATTCCATGAAAACCACTGATTTGACAAGCTACCCAGTTGAGAATTATGGAGACCCATTTTAGAACAAGCAACTGACCAGCCATAAAAGAAGAACACAGATTGTATAGATCAAAATTAGTACAATTGCTATCGATCTTTAAGGTTCTGCAAATGTAAGTTACAATGAAACAGGAAACTTCATTATTACAAGGAAAAGAAAATGTATCAAACTAAAATCCATACAAATCTAATTCATTTACTATATCAAACTTACAAAAACACAAATCTCCTTTACCTTCTGTACAACATCTCTTTACCAATCTAGCTTATCAAGCACTAATTCTAATTTCTAACCTAATATAAGATATAAATAAATGCAATCTCAATTCCACTACAATAAAATATATGTAGTTCCTATATGACAAATAAATAAATAAAAACTACGAAGAAAGTGAGAAGAAACTATATAATATCAAAGTATCTGCAAAACCAGAGAGCTATCTCTTGTTGTGTAAAGGGTTGGATCCTGTAGGAACCCTTCGCTTCTGAGAATTGATTTCTTGAGGTGGACTGCTGATCGGAGACTTATTCCATGGATGAAAAACTTGGTGGCTTGAACTCGAAGGGCTCGAAGATTTTCTCCGAATAGCGTAAATTCTGGGCGTAGAGAAGAGAAGAAGAAGGAGAATGAGGAAGGAGTGGAAGTGCTTGATGTTCATTTTCTAACAATGGCTTAGAGAGACAAAAAGAGGGGAAGGCAAGTTTTATGGGCTACCTTCGTTGATGTCGTTGTTATATATATATATAGACATGGTTATAGTTATAGGCTCAGGTTTTGCGTATGCTAAATGTGGTGATATTTATGAAAGGATCATATTGTTTTATGTGAATTTGGGATGTGGGTCATGGTCTAATCGCCGTTGGATCGTGATCAAACGGTCCTTGATTGGTTTGATATCAATGTCTTTGCGTAGGGTCTAGCATGAGATGAGGGGGCCTACAATGACGGTTCTGAGGGGGGGTGGTGGGGGTCACTATTTAATGAGAGATATAGTGACCAAGAAAAATGAACACAAATTCATAGGAAGGTGTATATACTATGTATATGTGAAAGCTTGAAATGAAGATGGGGATTGGGGCTAGGTTATGCAGTGGCCTTTGACTAGTTGAAATGACGGAAACACCCCTCTTAATTCCATGCAAAATTTATAAATATAAGAATAAAATCTATTTTTATCCTCAAATATACATATACAATTAGTTCAGTCTCTTGAAATATTTTTAATATCATTTTAATCTTGATAAGATAATTTTATTTATCAAAATAATTGACATTTAATGTGTCACATGAAAAGTTTTGCAAACTCTCAATAAAAAAAAATAGATAAAATACTATTTTGATGAAGAGAGTTATTTTAAAGACTAAATAATTTTTAAAAACTAAAATGATTGTGTTTTGGAGACAGAAAAAAGTTTCTCTCTAAAAATAAAGTATTTGAGGGGCATTTTAGTCATAAAAAAAGTCAAAGCGCCGACGCTAGCTCTCAATTAGAGACGTCTTGTTATAATAATAGTACTAGTTAAGGAAAATATATAATATACATTGTGAACACATATATAATACTTGAGTTATACACAACCATATGTTTGGTCTAGTAGATCCGAATTTGGTGGGTCTTTGAGATCCACGTGGATTTTGAATACAGGTTATTTTTGTTTGGAAAATATGTTATGTGCTGTCAAACCAATGGGAAACTCTTCCTTCTCAACCACTTAAGATAATACACGAGTGAGTTTTTCTTCTAATTTTAATATTCAATATCTGAAATTATTTTGTTATGTTTCACACCTATAATTAGTGTCGTATTGAGACATAAAGAGAAAGACATGGACTAATATAGGGCCACAAACTTTGTTTCAAAAAGAATAATGATGGATACACTAATTTTGTGGACAAACATTTTACAAATTGTCTTATGTGATGGAATTATGATTGAAGTGATCTACTTATACTTTTTTCTATTTAACTCAAGTTTTATCATACAAAGGGTCTTTTTTCTTCTTCTTTTTACTTAAGTAAATAGAGGAGAGTGTTAGCCACGTCTCTTTATGAGACTAGGATGACCTACTATAAATTGCTTGTAATACTCCATCAATATTAGGCATAAGGAAAAAGTATAGGCTAGAAGCACTATTTCAGTTCTTTTAAATACTATTACGCATCAATGGCTGGAGGTTAGTAATTCTGTAATAAAATTTACGTGTATCAATTTAATGTCTTTCAGAGAGCTTGAGAGAGGGTTAATTGAGAATTTGATCTTTCAATCTAAGATAAGCCAGACCTTTAACTTGACGGCAATGCTAATTGTGTCAAGACTTATCGACACACAAATAGTGGTTTATGTATTTGTTATTACTCTNTCTCTTTATGAGACTAAGATGACCTACTATAAATTGCTTGTAATACTCCATCAATATTAGACATAAGGAAAAAGTATAGGCTAGAAGCACTATTTCAGTTCTTTTAAATACTATTACGCATCAATGGCTGGAGGTTAGTAATTATGTAATAAAATTTACGTGTATCAATTTAATGTCTTTCAGAGAGCTTGAGAGAGGGTTAATTGAGAATTTGATCTTTCAATCTAAGATAAGCCAGACCTGTAACTTGACGGCAATGCTAATTGTGTCAAGACTTATCGACATACAAATAGTGGTTTATGTATTTGTTATTACTCTTCCAAAATCTTGTGTGCAATCTACTTTAGTGCACGGGTGGAGACCAAAAGGGTTCTTTATTTGGCCATTTTCTTTTTTGGACATAACAAAAGACTAATCCAAATTTGAAAAAGGTTTTCATGTGCCTTAATTATAACCCTTTTCAAGTTTTAAGAGAGTCAATGGTCAACAATTTTAAAAGGAAGATCAATGGAGACAATTAGTAGCTTAAAGAAAGGGAGTGAGTTGAAGAACAAGGAGAGGAAATCCTTGACGGAAAGTTAACTTATATTATCTAATTAACACCTAACAACAGAAAAAAGTTGAGTCTTGTTTATTACGTTTAGAAGGCAAAAACCCCAAGTCTTATTTTTATGTTATGGAGTTCAAAGTGAAACGATAAAAGGTCAATAGAGGTCACTTTTTTAGCATGTACGATCTTTGGCTATCACTTTCACATCAAACCACATAAGAATTTTAGAATGTTGGCACTGAATTTCCGTGGTCCGCCCACAAATGCATATTCAATTTCAAAGATGTGTTCATGGCAAGTATATTTATTCACCGACCTTTGAGGATAAAGCAAATTGTGCTTCTATGGCATTGTTAATCTTAGAAAAATAAGAAATCCATAAACTTAATTTGTGTGTGTAATTTTAGAGAAATTCTAATGAGGCACAATTAATTATTTTGGCATTTTTTAAGAGAATTTTTCCTTTGAATGTATAAAGTCAATGTAAAATGGTGCGTCTTTAAGATTGCATGCAGAGAGGCTTAGTCTCAGTATGTAAAAATTGGCTCAAGAATACCTTATCTTTAAAACCAAAAAACAAAAAATGATTTTGATGCTTTTGTAAGGTCTCTTTTTCCGACCACTACCTCACTACAAATAGTTGGTTAATGATAATTATATGTATTCAAAGTTTATATAAATAGCTGTCACATTGAAAGTTCAATATCTAAACTTAGATTAATAACCATCAAATGTTTCGTTGACTATTAGGTTATGCTTTAAACTCATGTCCTTTATTGGCATTCACCGTCAAATTAATCAAATGAGCTGCAATTATACAAAGAACAGTTTGTCAATCAAAGATCTCTCTCCAATGATATGCATGAAATGTGTTAATCCTCACCATTCACATTCTTATTAACTCTCTCTTGCAGTTTGTTTGGATAGGGTAATGAGAGAATAGGAATGGGAGAATTATGTATTTTTAATGTTTGAGAGTTTTTTTTTTCTGATTTTTAAGATTTAAGAAAATGAAAGTTAAATGAAGGATTTGACAGAAAAAAAAAAATTCCCAACTTCTTGGGAGGAGGTTAAGAATTTGAACATCTCTATAGTGTAATGTAAAAAGAACAATTAATTTTAATAATAATGCTAAATCATCCCAAGTATACAACCCTATGCCCCATAATTAATTTATTTTTTTGGTTAATAAATCGAGTATCCTCACTTTATTCAATTACGCATTAGATTAATCTCATTTCGAGAGTTAGAGCAATTATAATTTTTCTTCTCTCAACAATGCTCTCATTGAATTTAGAATCCTTGACCATAGCCAATGATACACGCCCAAAGTTTAACTTGCTACAAGTTGAACCAAACACTTATTGATATGCCCACAAATAATTAACTTCAATAAAGTCTACATCTAAAAGTGAAGACATTATTAACACTGAGTTATTTATTGATTTATGAAAAGTGAGCATTTTATTTAAAATAATGACAACTTTCGTTACTGCCTGATAAAATCGTATCTGCTGTAGCTATGTTTGTGCCAATAATTGTAGTAGTTTTCAGCACGTTAATCAATGGAATTTGTGTTAATCTTCAAACAAAAGATGATGAATTAGTACGTGGAATGGAGAAAAATCGTTAGAAAACTATACATAATGCACGTCTAATCTTCCATTTTTCTTCTTTTGACATTCTTCTCATCCAAGTAACCACCACACTAAAAAGTTTTCTTCCATTAATTATTATTTTATGACCATTCTGCTATAATTACACGTACATATTAACATTTATAGGTCTCGTGTTCAAAATTAAAATTAGAACTATGTACAAACTGACAAGAGTGCATACATGTAGTTTTTTATATACTTTTATATAAATACATTATAGGAAGAATAAACAATAGACAAAATCTATTATATATTTGATACGTTTCTTATTTAATATTGTGTATTAATGTCTATGTAATCATCACATGATACCTTTTCCAAATAAAATCTATTATATATGTAGATCACTATATAATAAAATATCATAAATAAAAAGGTATTCAAGAAAGTATGTGAGAGAAGATTCAAAAGAAGATAGATTATTGTTTTCTATTTCATATAGTCTAAGGGAGAGGGAGAGGGAAAAATGAAAGGGAAAATCACTACAAGAAAATTCCTAGATTTCAACAAAAATTTCAATAAAATTTGGGTCATTGGAGAAGTGGCCGTTGAAATTTTACAATTCCAACGGAATAGTAATTCCAATAGAATTTTGCACAATACATTTTAAGCCTTAAATTTGAAAAATACTTTGACATGTGTGTATGCTAATGTGTTTGAGAGAGAAAATGTGGTATGAGAACACAGTGGACTAAGATTTGTTGGAGAATATAAAGGTACTATTTTATGTGTTTTTGGTAGCAACGTTGGGTGTGGCATCAAGTCCATTAGACCTGAAAGGCATCTTTTACTTTTATGTGGTTGTTGTCTCACAAATCACTTGAGTGGCATGTTGAACAAACTCTAAATACTTTGCCTTTATGATATAATATCAAATACACATGAGTCAACCCCACTAACAATATACATGCTTTTCATATTGTAAGTTGTAGTTAATTAATCTAAGGGATTGCCCATAAGTCAACCCCACAAATGCTAATGTGGAATTTTTAAACTAAGTGGGGTAGGGCTGGAAGGTACTTTAACCCCAACAACCCCATGTCCCCAAACTTACCAAATTTGTACCTAGGGTAATACCCATTTTACTTCAATCGGACCAAAATTGTAACATTTTCAGAAATAATATTCTCAGTAATAAAAATTTTGATGAATGAAAAAAAAAATCTGTATACCAAACGCTCTTAATAAAAATAAAAATAAAAAAAAGACAATTTTTATATCTTGGATGAATTGGTTGAAGGGTACAAATAAAATAGTTGAGATTCAAAGAAGGAAGGAAATTTTAAATTGCTAATTAAAAGACAAATTAAAGAGCCTTTTAGAAACTCTAATAACTACAAATTAAATCCTTTCAAGTACTTCTCAATGAAGCTCCAATTAATCATCTTAATGAAATCTAGCTGAAACCTTCATTAAGAAATTAAATCTAGAAATTTTAGGAACTGATGGGGAACTGTAATTTTTTTTTATTTTTAGATAAACCAAAGACTATATAACGGGAAAATAACCCATCAATCTCCCTCTAATAAATCTCAAATCACCCATTTTAAATTAAATTTAAAGGTGTGACTTCTTGAACAGAGTACCAGTGGACAGTGATGTCCCTTTATAGCATATTTGGAAAATTATAATTTTCAGAACTGATTTTGTTCATGCAAATTCTTTTTAGAATCATATTAATTTAAGAATTCAACTCATTTAGAAATTATTTGTATGTAATAGTTGATGATTTATAAATCTTATTACTTTTTGATAGGATTTAAATTAAATTTATTTATTGTCAAATAAATTTGGGGCAAATATTCATTGTGCACTCATATCTTTTTTTTTTTTTTTTTTTGGTACATGAATTAGGCCTTGGTTAAAAATTTGTAACATTTTAAGGTTGGACTTATCCTTTTGTTTTTTGATGTGAAAGGTTGGATTTATCCTGGTTGGGTCTATATCTGGGCTTGGCCACTGAGTTCTAATACCAAGATTTATTGGGTCAATTTCCTGCAAAAAGACAAAAAATTGGTTTGTTGTCACCCTTGCTAAGGCAATTATTTGTCTCTTAACTTTCTCTCTCCCAACCATCCACTCTCTTGGCATATCCATTGTGTTTTCCCAATAATGTGTGTTATGTGATAGCTAAGGATGGAGTTACTTGCACAATGTGGCTTCATCTATGATCAAGTAGAATAGAGTCGTTATTTTTATATTTTATTTAATATTTAAATATGATGTAAATTAAATTACATGTTTCGGGTCTGATTCTATCTAGTCTTCTAAGAGAACCCCCTCCCAAAAAAAAAAAAAAAAAACCCAAAATTGCCCTCTTCTCTGTTGTCCTCATATAATTGGAAAATGTCACCCACCATTTAATCTTAACGAAAAACCCAAATAGATACAAGACTAGTTAAGCATAAACGAGAGAATCCTTTTAAGCATCATGGTCTCTATATCCTAGTATTTAAGTATTTAGCAACAAATACTGAAAAAAAACCCACAATTTAGAGGGAGGAAATTTTTCAATGTGAGAAATAAATTATATTTTCTCTTGTTTAACTTTTATAAAAGAATGATATTAGAGATAATTGTAAAAAAAAAAAAATAGAGCCATAATTAATAAGAATTAGAAAAACAATATCATTATTAGTCAACTTTTAAAAAAAATTATATTAAATAAAGGTAATTTAATCTATATTATATTTAGACATTAAATATGGTATAGCATTAGCAAAATAAAATATGAAAATAATGGCTCCCTAATTTTATTTTAATTTTTACTAAACTCAGGTGTAGGCGTCTATGTAGTTTTGCAAGTTTGTGATCCTAAGAATTTTCTAATGTTTTGAGTAATACTATTTACATAGCTCTTGAATTTGAAATGTCATATAATTGTAGAGAGTCACACATATAATTGTATAAATTATAAATTCAAAGTTAGATAAGTAATACTATTTATACAATAGTTATCTCACATTATCACATTCAGTTGGGTGGGTATGAGTGGGACATATTTCGTAATTTTAGTGTTATTACAAAAATATAAAAAAACTAAGTCATATCTTATGTGCTAAAACACACTATTACTTATAACATATAAGAATGATATAAAATAAAAAAATGTGCCAAGAAGCAATTAGTTTCAATTACATTTTTTGGCATTTTTTTTATATCATATTGTTTANTGTTTATAAATTTTACAAAAAATTAATTATTCTGATACATACAAGTTAATTTAGTTTTTCGAAATTTTTATAATAACACGGAAATTAAGTTGTAGGTTCACTAAGACCCACCTAAAACCCACCCAACAGAGTAGTGCTACCCCTCCAATTCTAAGTATAGTGCTCCCCTTTTTTTAATCCATGAAAAAAAGTTGATTGTTAACTGCTAAATTTGACTTGACTAGTGCTTAGGCTTCGTAATATTTGAGACAATTTTGGGGTAGCAGCAATTATTTAAACAGCGGGAATGGCCAGAAGTAAAGAAACGCGGGAAACGTAACCGTTAACGTTATTGATACGTAAGACCGTGACACATCGGTTTCCAGTTTCCATAATATCTCACTTCAATCCCTCTCCATTTCTTGGATTTTCTCTTCCAAGAATCAAAAATTTTCCTCTGTCAGTGTTTTCTGGTCAAGAATTCTCCAAACCACAGGAATCAAATTTCAAGATTTTCCTTCCTTTTCTACATCTCCCTTCATCTGCTTCTCTGTTTCCATTTTTTCTCTGCTATTGTTATACCCAATGGAACCCAGATTCAGTTTACCCCTTTTCTTCTTGCTCTTAACCTTTTCCTTTTCTGCGCAGAATCAAAGTGTAAAAAGGGTTGCGATTTAGCTCTGGCTTCCTACTATGTTTGGAACGGTGTCAATATTACATACATTTCAAAGATCATGGAATCCCAGGTTCTTTCAAAGGCAGAAGACATCGTAAGCTACAACAGTGACAAACTACAGAACAAAGACATTCTCGCTTCCTCCATAAGAATCAATGTTCCGTCCCCTTGCGAATGAAGACCAATTTCTGGGTCACACTTTTCAGTACTGGCTCAATTCTGGGGAAACCTATACATCAATTGCGCAAGGGAACTTTTCCAATTTGACCACCGATGTTTGGATACAGAGATTCAACATATTCTCAGAAACTGAGCTTCCCGCTTTTGGGACAATTGATGTTACTATTAATTGTTCGTGCGGGAATAGGGAGGTTTCGAAGGATTATGGGTTGTTCGTAACATACCCACTTAGAAATGGAGATTCCTTGAAGTCAATTGGAAATGAGACGAAGCTTGATGAGGGGTTGCTGCAGAAGTACAATCCTGGTGTGAATTTTAGCCAAGGGAGTGGTCTGGTTTATATTCCGGGGAAAGGTATGTACTTTTGACTTTGGTATGATGATTTGGTTTGGGTTTCTGCTATAAATTTGTAGGGATATTGTTGAGAGAATCTAATTGGGTTTCCAAAAGTGTTAATGGGCATTAGTAATTTAATTTGAATTTTGCGGAATTTTAGATATAAACTCGTTTAAGTGCTAATTTGGACACCCTTTTCTGTCATCTTAGACTAAATAATGTCATAAAAATTTGTCTATTACCAAACTGTCTGTGGAAGTTGTCTTCATGGCTTATGGGTTCCGTGTTGGAACCCAGAGACAGACAGAAATTCCAAAAAAAACATTAAATGGTCTATTGTGTATAATGAGCAAATGGTGCACCTTTAAGCATTGTTCTATTACAAGTTACAACCTCACTGCTGTAAAACCATATAAGGAACTTGGGATAGAGATGGTTGTAAATCTATGTAAAGAATTTACGATGGTAATGGACTTTGTTTGAGCAAGCTGCTATGTTGCTATAATGCTAATATTATTGTTTACTTACATAGACATATGTGGTTTTGGCAGATGTGGTCATTTTTTATCTTTCAATTGTTGTCTCTCATGTTTTTCATATATGAAAGAAATATAACGATTTCTACTTCGATGTTGTCTACAACTGGTTAACATGGTATATGCATTCAACTATATGCTTAACCAAGAAGCATCAATATGCTTGCCTTAATGATATATTTTTCTTGCACCTTGCAGACCAAAATGGTAACTATGTGCCCCTGCCACCGCCAAGGTATATTTCTTTATTACTTTTGTGCAATTTTCATATAAACTTCCATCATTTTCCATTATCTAATAAATTGTCTAACGTTAATGTGTATGTGTTTCTTTTCATTTGCAGCGCAGAAGGTTTGGCCTTCTTACTCCTGAGAAAGTTGGTTCATGATTGTCTTCACTGAGTTTGGTATTCATATCATACACATGGTAAGAATATGATCAATTCTACTTTGAATTCGTACATTGATTCTATGTAAACAGTTCTAGATGGTGGGGTGATAGTTGGAATATTCGTCGGAGTAGTAGCTGCGCTTCTCTTATTAGTGGTTTGTATATTTGTGGAATATTACCGGAAAAGAAGAGAGGGAATGGAAAAATGCTTTCTGCTCAAGATGGGAAGGGTACATATTTTTGTACTTATGTTTTCTTCTAACTTCTCCCCCTCTCTCTCTTTATTTCTCCCACTAAATATGGGAGAATAGTAAAGTTTTTCCAAAGATTTACCTGATTCAACAGCTCTCCTATAATTTAGTTTAAGATAAAAATGAACTCACCATCTCTAGTAACTCAGTTTTTAGTTATATTTCCTGCCTTTGGTTAACAATCCAAGAGAAGTTTACAGTCTGATGCTGTCATCAATATCAATTTTCATAGAAGTGTTTCCTGCTCCATATTCTTGTCTGAATCAGTATAGTTAATATAGCTTCTACAAGATTGACAATCTTATTAACCATTTCAAGTATTGCCATAATGCTTGGTTGCTGTTGTGATTGTACATTGCTTTCCACTCTTGAGCATTATGAAAGGAAAGAACAACTGTCATAAGAAATTGAAATACAGTTGATGACTGGATATTATAATACTTATTGATAGTCCCTCTTACAGATGAAACCTCTGGCAATGATGAATATGAAACTTTTGGTTCTGGTGGTCCTGCTGCTGGTGGTGCTACTGGCATCACAGGCATTACAATGGACAAATCATTGTAGTTTTCATATGAAGAACTAGCCAATGCCACAGATAACTTCAGTATGGCCAATAAAATTGGTCAAGGTGGTTTTGGGGCTGTCTACTATGCAGAGCTGAGAGGCGAGGTTTGTAGTCACATGTATCCTTTCTTTACATGTATTTTAGAGAAAAAGAAATTATTTGTTTTATTTGTATGAAGAATTGTTTTTTAACGGTGGATCTAGCTTTTCTGTTTCACTGATTCCTAGTCAACACTTGAGGTGAAATTGTTTAAATTAGAATTTTATTTACCCTCTGAATGACGTATGTGGCGTTCAACCAGATATAGTACAGATGTTACGAAGCAGCTTGAAAACGCAAGGAAGTAAAATATTGCTTTCAGGTAAAAGATTCTGAGAACCTTGATAAAAACTAATGGATGAAGGAGCACAGTGTTGTGGGTGAATTTTCCTATTATATTGAGATTGAAGATGAGCATTTGATCTGTAATATACACATGCTGGAAATGCAATTGAGAAGATGGAAATGAAAACATCTAGAGAATTTCTTGCTGAAGTGAAAGTCTTAACATATGTTCATCACTTGAACCTGGTATTAAATCTTTCTTACTTAAAGAAAGTACAGTTTTGCTTGCATTAGCCTATAAATAAATATGATTATCATGGTGGCCTATTCATGAATATGAAAGGAAAGGAAACTTTTATATTGTCCAAATCAAAGTGTAACTTGTATATGAAAGAAAAACTACTTATTTGAATCCACATCCAACTAATCCTATTACTTGAGAATGATATCTGTATTACTTTACTTTAGTGTTCACATACTCAAGGATAAAGGCTTTAAGCTGTCTTCTAAGACCATGCTTCCTTTTTAATAGATGACTTTTAATTATTTTTTGTATTAGTCTTCCACTATCTTATGTGCGTATCTACCTGTTATTAACCATGTAGGTGCGCTTGATTGGTTTTTGTGTTGAAGGCTCTCTTTTCGTTGTCTATGAGTACATTGACAATGGAAACCTAAGCCAACATCTACGTGGTTCAGGTAAGATAGGCATGCAGAGAAGATCTTTAGTGATGGTGCATTAATGGGATTAGAATAACTTGATGGCAAAGTCAAACTGTTGCCAGGGAAAGAACTTATGCCATGGTGGTGAAAATTGCTCTGGATTCAGCTAGAGGTCTTGAATATATTCACGAGCATACACATCCTATATATACCCATCGTGACATAAAGTCAGCAAATATATTAATAGACAAAACTTCCGCGGAAAGGTTTAGTATCCTTTGAATCTGCTTTAGGAGCTTATTTCTGTTTTTCTTTTCAAGCTAATTGTGGAAGTTCCTCAAATATTTTGCAGTTGCAGATTTTGGATTAGCAAAGCTGACAGAGGTTGGAAGCTCTATGGTTCTCACAAATCAACCTGTGGGAACATTTGGATATATGCCAGCAGAGTGTGATAACTTCTGTTTGTCTGTCTAGGTGGTAGCTAAATTGTCCTTATGAGATGGGAATTGGAGTTTGTGGAGAACTAAGGGGCCAAAAACCATATTTGTGGTCAATTCATGTCTATATTATATGTTTCTTGTAGTTCCTATAAGAATGTCTGTTACACACATATAGGTGCATAATAGGACCAACAACAGCCCCCATATATGTAGAATTTCAGGTACATATCTTGCAAAGACAGATTTTGTCTTTGACCAATTAAGTTCACAGCAGAACCAATTGCCTCTTTTTTCCTTTTGGTTCACTGGAAGTTAGGTAGCCTATCCCTTCTTTTAATCCTTTCCTACGGCGATCTCCATGATAGATTACCTAGTACTCAATCATTAGGGTGTCCCCAGTTGCCTCTTTTTGGTTTATTTTTATTTGTCTAGTAATGAAGGGAAAGTAGATCTCTGTGCTTTTGGAGTTGTTCACCGAATGCTTTTTTCTCCTTCTTAAGTGGGAGACAAAATAAAAATAAGTTCACTTTTATATGGATAAGAATAAGTGAAATTATTTATTATGATACTTTGATCTGCAGATATCTTCAATTTGGCGATGTTTCTGCTATAGTAGATGTCTATGCTTTTGGAGTTGTTTTTTTTTTGAACTTATTTCTGCTAAAGATGCTATCTGTTGCTGAATCAAAGGGCCTTGTAGCTTTGGTGATTTTTTACTTCTCCTTTCTATATCCTATATCTCTTAAAGTTCTTCATCAAAGAACCTTAATGCTTTTACATAAATCCCATATATTGCAGTTTGATGATGTTCTTAATCGGCCTGATCCTACAGAAGATCTTCGAAAAGTGGTAGATCCTAGGCTTGGTGATAACTACCCAATTGACTCAGTTCTCAAGGTAAGCAAATGATGAGTGAAGCATTTAAACTTGTGTGATTATGATTGTAGCATTAGTAAAGCTATGGCAATTGTTGGTGTTGCAGGTGGCGCAACTTGCCAAAGTATGCATGCAGCATGATCCACAACGACGTCCAAGCATGAAATTTGTTGTGGTTGCTCTTATGACACTTTCTTCTGCTACTGAGAATTTTGAGGTTGCCTCCTTCTATGAAAATCCAAATCTTGTCAATCTAATGTCTGGAAGATAGGAGAAGGATGCAAATACCATAATGGCATTTTTGCTGCAAATTTCTTTCGGCAATTATTGATTCATTTCTGACAAATATCTTGTCAATGACTTCCATGGTCTGCTGTATGGTTACATCTTCAAGCTCAAGCTGGAAAACTTGAAATGATGGAAGAACAAAATTCATTAGTAAACTGAAGAATGACCTATGCTACCCCAAGGTTTGTGGTTGTTGAAGGTAAAATTCTAACATTATTAAATCATTATTATGTACTAGGAAGGTTGCAACATTAATGTTGGACAAAGACTCAATCATGGAATGAATCTAATGACATCATCAGTTTAGTTTAAGGTGAGAGCTATGCTACCCACCTTCTAAAAGGGAGTAGCGCTATCCCCACTTCAATTGAGTTAGTTCGAGTGAGACTCACATAGAGATTTTGGTGTCGTTCCGAAAATTTCAAAAAATTGAGTCACTTAGTATTTATTAGAATAAATACAAGAACGATATGTTATAGGAAAACGTGCTAGGAAATAACTTTTTCAATTTTATTTTTTGGCACGTTTTCTTATATTGTGTCATTATTATATTTTATAAGGAGCTGTGTGTTCTGGTACATATTAAATCGCGCTATAAGTTTCACTGAATCCCACCCAAAACTAATAGGGTGGGAGTAGCACTACCCTTCTAATAAGGTGACTAGCATAGCGCTCACCAAAACCTTATATAAAAAATAAATCTATTGATTATATCTCAACAACCTACTCTCTTTAGCTTGACCCTCTTGTCTAATTGATTAATTGTATGTGGATTATCTCCATTGTGTTTTTCCACCAATGTGTGTTATGTGATAGCTAAGGATGGAATTACTTGCCCAATGTGGCTTCATCTATGATCAAGTAGTCCCATTAATTTTATTTTAATTTTACTAAACTCAGGTGTAGAGTCCATTTGATCTAATAACTTTGAAATAGTGTGACATTAATAATGTAGAATTAGCATTTATATGATCATAGTGCTCTCTATTATGTTGTTTTCATCTTAGAAAAAAGAAAAAAAGAGAGCAAGAATCCATGAAAAAACAGTAAGATTGTTAACTGCTAAATTTGACTTGACTAGCGCTTTGCAAGCCCATATTATATGATCCTTTTCTTAGCGATAAATATAGCAGCCATTATTGAAAAACAGCGAGAATGGCCAAAAGTAAAAAAACGCGGGAAACGTACCCGTTAACGTTACGTAAGCTCTGACACATCACTTTCCAGTTTCCATAATATCTCACTTCAATCCCTCTTAAGTTCTTGGAAAACGTTTGAATTTTCTCTTCCAAGAATGAAAATTTTTGTTTTCTAGTCAAGAATTTGGCAAACCACGGGAATCAAATTTCTAAATTTTCCTTCCTTTTCTCCATCTCCCTTCATCTGCTTCTCTGTTTCCATATTTTCTCTGCTATTGCTATACCCAATGGAACCCAGATTCAGTTTACCCCTTTTCTTCTTGCTCTTAACCTTTTTCCTTTTCAGCGCAGAATCAAAGTGTAAAAGGGGTTGCGATTTAGCTCTGGCTTCCTACTATGTTTGGTACGGTGCCAATCTCACATACATTTCAAAGATCATGGAATCCCAGGTTCTTTCAAAGGCAGAAGACATCGTAAGCTACAACAGTGACAAAATACCCAACAAAGACATTCTCGCTTCCTTCATAAGAATCAATGTTCCATTCCCTTGCGAATGCATCGAAGAAGAATTTTTGGGTCACACTTTTCAGTATTCACTCAATTCTGGGGAAACCTATACATCAATTGCGCAAGGGAACTTTTCCAATTTGACCACCGATGTTTGGATACAGAGATTCAACAGATACTCAGACACTCAGCTTCCCGATTCTGGGACAATTAATGTTACTATTAATTGTTCGTGCGGAAATAGCGAGGTTTCGAAGGATTATGGGTTGTTCGTAACATACCCACTTAGAGATGGAGATTCCTTGAAGTCTATTGCAAATGAGACGAAGCTTGATGAGGGGTTACTGCAGAAGTACAATCCTGGTGTGAATTTTAGCCAAGGGAGTGGTCTCGTTTATATTCCGGGGAAAGGTATGTACTTTTGATTTTGGTATGATGATTTGGTTTGGGTTTATGCTATGAATTTATAGGGATTTTGTTCAGAGAATCTAATTGGGTTTCCAAATGTGTTAATGGGTATTAGTAATTTCATTTTAATTTTGCGGAATCTTACATATAAAATTAAGTGCTAATTTGTTATATTGTTATAAAAAATTGTCTGTGATTGAGTAGCCGTGAAGTCATCCTCATGGCTTATGGGTTCTGTGTTCAAACCCAGATTCGTAGCCAAAAATTCCAACATAAAATGGTGCACTTTAAGCATTGTTCTGTTACAGGTTACATCCTTACTGCTGTAAACCCATATAAGGAACTTGGGATAGATATGGTTGTAAATCTATGTAAAAAATTTAGGATGGTAATGAACTTTGTTTGAGCAAGCTGCTATGTTGCTATAATGCTATTATTATATTTCACTTACATAGACATATGTGGTTTTGACCGAAGTTGTGGTCATCTTTTATCTTTCAATTGTTGTCTCTCATGTTATTCATATATGAAAGAAATATAATGATTTCTACATCGATGTTGTCTACAACTGGCTAACATGGTAAATGCATATGCTTAACCAAGAAGAATCAATATGCTTTCCTTAATTATATATTTTTCTTGCACCTTGCAGACCAAAATGGTAGCTATGTGCCCCTGCCACCGCCAAGGTAAATTTCGTTATTACTTTTGTGCTATTTTCATATAAACTTCCATCAATTTACATTATCTAATAAATTGTCTAACGTTAATGTGTATGTTTTTCTTTTCCTTTGCAGCGCAGAAGGTTTGGCCTTCTTACTCCTGAGAAAGTTGGTTGATGATTATCTTCACTGAGTTTGATATTCATATCATACACATTGAAAGAATATCCTAAATATATAAGGTCAATTCTTCTTTGAATTCATACGTTGATTCTATCTAAGCAGGACTAGATGGTGGGGTGATAGCTGGAATATCCGTTGGAGTAGTAGCTGCGCTTCTCTTATTGGTGACTTGTATATTTATGGGATATTACTCGAAAAAGAAGAGAGGGAATGGAAAAATGCTCTCTGCTCAATTTGGGAAGGGTACATCTATTTGTCCTTATGCTTTAAATCTTCAAACTTCTCCCCCTCTCTTTCTTTATCTCTCCCACAAAATATGGGTGAATAGTAAAGTTTTTCCAAAGATTTACCTGATTCAACAGCTCTCCTCTAATTTAGTTTAAGATAAAAATGAACTCCCCATCTCTAGTAACTCAGTTTTCAGTTACATTTCCTGCCTTTGGTTAAAAATCCAAGAGGAGAAGCTTACAGTCTGACGCTGTCATCAATATCAATTTTCAGAGAAGTGTTTCCTGCTCCATATTCTTGTCTGAATCAGTATGGTTAATATAGCTTCTACAAGGTAGTTTTCAACAGACAGGTAGGTCATAGATTCAGAAAGAAACTAGATTGACAGTCTTATTAACCATCTCAAGTATTGCCATAATGCTTGTTTGCTGTTGTGATTGTACATTGCTTTCCTCTCTTCAGCATTATGAAAGGAAAGAACAACTGTCATAAGAAATTGAAATACAGTTGATGACTGGATATTGTAATACTTATTGATTGCTCCTCTTACAGATGAAACCTCTGGCAATGCTGAATATCAAACTTTTGGTTCTGGTGGTCCTGCTGCTGCTGGTGCTACTGGCATCACAAGGATTAGAGTGGACAAATCAGTGGAGTTCTCATATGAAGAACTAGCCAATGCCACAGATAACTTTAGTATGGCTAATAAAATTGGTCAAGGTGGTTTTGGGGCTGTCTACTATGCAGAGCTGAGAGGAGAGGTTTGTAGTCACATGTATCCTTACTTTACATGTATTTTAGAGAAAAAAAAAAAAAGAATTGTTTTATTTGTATGAATTTTTTTTTTAATAGTGGATCTAGCTTTTCTGTTTCACTGATTCCTAGTCAACACTATGAGGTATGTGGCATTCGATAAGATATAGTACAGATGTTATGAAGCAGCATGGAAACAGAAGGAAGTAAAATATTGCTTTCAAATTAAAAAAGCTGAGAACCTTGATAATGAAGAACTAGTCAATGAAGGAGCTCAGTATAGCGGGTGAATTTTCCTATTATATTGAGATTGAAGTTGAGCATTTGATCTGTAATATACATGCTGGAGATGCGAGATAAACTCGGAATTTTCTTTTTCCAGTGTCTATGTGTCATCCAGTAACTTAATTGGTTTTGGAATGACCTCTGATTGTATAAGTCAAGCTAGAAATAACTGGGAGAAAGGATTAAGAACCACTTTCAAAAGATGAGGCAGAAATTTGAG
The DNA here is from genome assembly GCA_003255065.1 of Cercis canadensis. Classification (NCBI taxonomy): domain Eukaryota; kingdom Viridiplantae; phylum Streptophyta; class Magnoliopsida; order Fabales; family Fabaceae; genus Cercis; species Cercis canadensis. The sequence continues at coordinate 72,457 of QAOA01005592.1, forward strand.
AAATGAATTTGGTAAAGTCAAACTGGATGAGAAGAAGTGAAGAACTGTGAAATATATATAGTTCAGTAAACATGCACACTACTTGTTTTATTTCCTTTTTCTTTTCTGAGAGCATCTACTTTTGCTTACATAAAAGATCTCATTATTACAGTACTTTTATTATATGTACTGTGCCTTTAACTGCAATCTACTGATCAACGAAGCTTTGTCATGGAATAGACAGTTCCTATAGCACGAAATATTATGCATGATAATGGTCTTAGGATGGATAAGCAAGTGGTTGTACTTTATAGCCTTTTCATGTTATCAATTATTATTTGTATACTATTGGTCCTCTTAAAAAACTTTTCCCTTGCAGAAAGTTGCAATTAAGAAGATGGAAATGAAAGCATCTAGAGAATTTCTTGCTGAAGTGAAAGTCTTAACACATGTTCATCACTTGAACCTGGTATTACATTTTCTTACTTAAAGCAAGTACAGTTTTGCTTTCATTAGTCTATAAATAAATATGATTGTCATGGTCGCCTATTCATGAATATGAAAGGAAATGAGACTTGTATATTGTCCAAATCAAAGTGTAACTTGTATATGAAAGGAAAACTACTTATTTGAATCAATATCCAACTAATCCTATTACTTTAGCACAGAAATGTATTGGGCCATGCTTTCTTTTCGATAGACGATTTTCAATTATTGTTTGTATTAGTATTCCATTATCTTATGTGCGTATCTACTTGTTAATAATCATGTAGGTGCGCTTGATTGGTTTTTGTGTTGAAGGCTCTCTTTTCGTTGTCTATGAGTACATTGACAATGGAAACCTAAGCCAACATCTACGCAGTTCAGGTAAGATAGGCATGCAGAGAAGATCTATAGTGATTGTGCATTAATGTGATTATAGTAACTTGATGGCTAAGTTAAACTGTTTCCAGGGAAAGAACCTATGACATGGTCTATCCGGGTGCAAATTGCTCTGGATTCAGCTAGAGGTCTTGAATATATTCACGAGCATACACATCCTATATATATCCATCGTGACATAAAGTCAGCAAATATATTAATAGACAAAAACTTCCGCGGAAAGGTTTAGTATCCTTTAAATCTGCTTTAAGAGCTTATTTCTGTTTTTCTTTTCAAGCTAATTGTGGAAGTTCCTCAAATATTTTGCAGGTTGCAGATTTTGGATTAGCAAAGCTGACAGAGGTTGGAAGCTCTACAGTTCTCACCAATCAACCCGTGGGAACATTTGGATACATGCCAGCAGAGTATGATAACTTCTGTTTGTCTGTCTAGGCGGTAGCTAATTTGTCCTTATGGGATGGGAATTGGAGTTTGTAGAGATCTAAGGGGCCAAAAACCATATTTGTGGTCAACCAATGTCTATATTATATGTTTCTTGTAGTTCCTAAAAGAATGTGTGTTACACACAAATGGATGCATAATAGGACCAACAAGAGCCCTCAAATATGTAGAATTTCCACTAGATATTTTGTGAAGCCCAATTTTAGTTACATAACTTGCAAAGACAGATTGTGTCTTTGATCAATTAAGTTCACAGCAGAAGCAATTGCCTCTTTTTTCCTTTTGGTTCACTGGAAGCTAGGTAGCCTATCCTTTCCCTTAATCCTACCCTACCGGTCCTAATAGGATTTGAATGGGGGATCTCCATGATAGATTACTTAGTACTCAATCCTTAGGGTGTCTCCAATTGCCTCTGTGTGGTTTATTTTTATTTGCCTAACTGTAAATAATAATGAAGGGAAAGTGGATCTCTGTGCTTTTGGAGTTGTTCACCTAATGCATTTTCCTCCTTCTTAAGTGGGAGACAAAAAAAAAAAAATGAGTTCACTTTTATGTGGATAAGAATAAGTTAAATGATATATTACGATGCTTTGATCTGCAGATATCTTCAATTTGGCGATGTTTCTGCTAAAGTAGATGTCTATGCTTTTGGAGTTGTTCTTTATGAACTTATTTCTGCTAAAGAAGCTATCTTCAGGAGCACGGAATCTGCTGCTGAATCAAAAGGCCTTGTAGCTTTGGTGATTATTTACTTCTCCACTCTAGATCCTTTATTTCTTAGTTCTTCATCAAAGAACTAATGCTTTTACATAAATCCCATATATTGCAGTTTGATGAAGTTCTTAATCAGCCTGATCCTACCGAAGATCTTCGAAAAGTGGTAGACCCTAGGCTTGGAGATAACTATCCAATTGATTCAGTTCTCAAGGTAAGCAAATGATGAGAGTGAAGCATTTAAACCTTTGTGATTATGATTGTAGCATTAGTAAAGCTGTGGCAATTGTTGGTGTTGTAGATGGCGCAACTTGCCAAAGCATGCACGCAGCATGATCCACAACGACGTCCAAGCATGAAATTTGTTGTGGTTGCTCTTATGACACTTTCTTCTAACACTGAGAATTTTGATGTTGCCGCCTTCTACGAAAATCCTAATCTTGTCAATCTGATGTCTGGAAGATAGGAGAAGGATACAAATACCATAATGGCATTTTTGCTGCAAATTTCTTTGGGCAATTATTGATTCATTTCTAACAAATATCTTGTCAATGATTTTACGACTTGGAGTAAATGTAAATCTCTCATATATTTTTTGTCTGATTAATATTACTCTCCGTAAACGTAATTTTTTTTTTGTCGGTTAAGAATAAAGTTTAAAGTGAAGAAAAGTTATCAAATTCTAAGATTAGGACATATCATGAGTTTTAATGGTAACTTATAATTGTACTTACAGATTGCTTATCAATAAGAATTGCTCACAACGTGTTTCAATTTTTATCAGTTGAATTAATCTCGTTGGCATAATTCATTATTCTCCATGGGCAATTGAATTGAATCTAAACTATCTAGAGTATTTGAAAAAATTAAGTATAATTGAAACTGTTGGATGTAAATTATAGAGACCCAAAATAATGAGAAAATTTGAAAAAAGAAAATAGTGATTACTCTTAGTGTAACATTAAATTTTTCTACACCATTTTTTTACCGTGAATGGGTGTTGAAATATTATTTTTAGGATAATTCTATGATATATGGAAGGTATATTATGCACCTTTAGAAACAAGATAAAATGTGATTTTGAGCATAGAACATTATTGCTTTAACTTTATAACAAATTTTAACTATGCCCATATGACACACAAATATTAGACAATAAACCCAAAGATCATAAGAGAAACCTCCTTATTTTTAGTTAGTTTTAGTTTCAGTTTGTTCTCCTTTAGTTCTAGAACTTGAAAATAAAGACCAAAATGTGCTATGCAAAATTATTAAAATATTATTTGATGTTGTGTAATTTTTTTGTTTATATATATAGTTATTTAATTTATATATATAATTATTCTTTTTATATTTACACAAGATAATTACATATATAAACATAATAATCACATGCACATGATTGAAAATTTGATCCCTTCTGCACTGATATTTGTTCTACAATAATTCTGTGTTTTAAGTTTTAAATGTAAAACCTGGTAAGTCAAGTCTTGGGTTCTGATCTCTGTCTTTGAAAGAAAGAAAGCGTGTCATCAAATTTGTGGCCAAGGCCGCTGACCGGTGCGACAAGTCAGAAGACGTCCATTAACGGGTATTGACCAAAAGGAAAATATTGCGTTGCTGTATTCCCCTCATCTGGGTGTTGCAATTTTCAGAACCAGAGAAGGTCATATCCACTGAGCAAGGTGAGATTATTAGTTGAGTGAAGTTCAATGATTCAGTGTTTTCCTTTCTATTAAAAGCATCTTCTAAATAAAACCTTCTTAAGTCAATGTTTTGGAGATGAAAAGCATAACATGAATAACATTAATGCATCCTCTGGCTTAACTTGACATATAATTAAGCAAAAGCAGATCATGGGGGGAACAATTTTTACGGCAACAACTTGTTTGTGGAGCTGTGGTAGCAAACATGCTGCTTATATTTGTGATTTGGAGGAGAATGTGAAGCCATTAGCAAGTAAATGGGGAGAACTTGAACCCATCAGCCACGATGTCAAGAGAAGAGTTGAGCACGATGAGACAACAGGAGAGATGGAGAGGACAAGTGAACTACGTAGCTGGCTGCAGAAAGTGGACGAAATCCAACTGGTAATCAACATACAAAATTCTCCGTCGATTGCCCATTTTTTGTTTTAATTTTTCTTTTTTCCTGAGATGCCAATGTGGACGTTAAGCTTGCTAGATAGTTGATTGCTATGGCAATTTCCACGGATAAGATTACTACTTCCATACTCTTTTAAAGGTATATTTGGTATGTGATAATAAGAGGAAAATTGTATATTGCCGCTACTAACTTGATTTATTTTTGTAGCTATTCAACCAACTTAATTTTTTTTTTCTTGGCCGTTCAACCAACTTGATTATATATACATTAATAATGTACAACTTTTATTCTTAAAAGGTAATACAGAAAATTCAAGGTGCCCCAGAAATTCAGAAAAAATGTATTGCAGTCAAGCTTCAAGTTAGGAAAGAATGTTGTTAAGACACTCAAGGTCGTGGAAGAACTCATTGACTCAGGGAGGAGATTTGCTAATGGTCCTGCTGGCGGTGGTGGTGCTGTCACTACAGGCATCACAGTGGACAAATCAGTTGATTTCTCATATGAATAACTAATCAATGCCACAAATAACTTCAATATGGCTACGAAAATTGGTCAAGGTAGTTTTGGGGATGTCTATTATGCTGAGCTGAGGGGCGAGGTTTGTAGTCCCTTGCATTGTGTATTACTCATTTTTGTTGTGTTTATTTTTGAAGAAAAGTTGCATTCTTTTATTTATATGAAGAACATTTTGTTCATGGTGAATCTAGGTTTGTTGTTTGACTGATTCTTAGTCAAGAGTATGAGGAGAAATTGTTTAAATCAAAATATTATAGCATTAAATATTGTGCACGACAATCTATTAGGATGGATAAGCAAGTGATTTTACTTTATAGCTTCCATGTTATCCATTCAGTATTCATATTCTCTTATTAAATAATGGTCCTCTTAAGTAACTTTTCTCATGCAGAAAGTAGCAATCAAGGATGGATAGGCAAGCATCTAAAGTATTTCTTGTCGAATTGAAAATATTAACACATGTTCATCACATGAACCTGGTACTATATCTTTCAAACTTAAAAATGCAAGTATAGTAATTTGCTGTTATGAACCTATAAATATACAAGGTTGTTACTCTAAAACTTGAATTGAATGCAATATATACCCAAGGATAGAGGCTTTAAGTTCTCTTCTTCATGTTTAGTTAGAAGGTTGCTACATAATGAACCCACAGATTCTCCCCTAAAAGAAGATTTCAATGGATAAATAATAAATAGGTTGTCCATTGTGTTTTGTTGTATTTACTTATATATAACCATGTAGGTGCGCTTGATTGGATACTGCGTTGAAGGCTCCCTTTTCATTGTGGACGAGTATATTGACAATGGAAACCTACGCCAACATCTACATCATTCAGGTGAGATAGGCATGAGTGAAAATCTTCTTTATTGATGGTGCATTGATGTTATTATAGAAACTTTATGGTTAAGTGACTTAAGTCAAACTATTTCCAGGGAGAGAACCTCTGCCATGGTCTACCCGGGTGCACATTGCTCTGGATTCAGCCAGAGGTGTTGAATATATTCACGAGAATAATCCTGCATATATTCACCGTAACATAAAGCCAGCATAGCATATTAATAGACAAAAACTGCCGCGGTAAGGTTGAATACGCTTTTAATCTTCTTTGAGAGCTTATTTCTTGTTTTCCTTTCAAGGTAATGATGGAATCTCCTCTAATATTTTGCAGGTTTCAGATTTTGGATTAACCAAGCTGGCTCATGTTGGAATCGCAACATTTTGCACCAATCAAGTTATGGGAACATTTGGATACATGCCCCCAGAGTATGATAGCTTCTGATTGTCTCTTTAGGCAATAGCTAATTTAGCCTTATAAGAGATGGGATTTGGAAGTTAAGAACCATGTTTGAGGTAAACCAATGTCAGAATATGTATTTGTGGTACTTTCTATTACGTACTCTTGGAGTATGTAAGAATTTTTACTTAAAATAACTAGACGAATAGTGGCCTTCATGTACAGGAAAAAAGATAAGAGGTACACTTTTTATGTGCATAACAATAGGTGTAATAATTGATTCTAATGCTTTGATCTGCGGGTATGTTCAATTTGGTGATGTTTCTCCCAAAGTAGATGTCTATGCTTTTGGAGTTGTTCTTTATGAACTTATTTCTGCTAAAGAAGCTATTTTCAAGAATACGGAATCTGTTGCTGAATTGAAGGGGCTTGTAGATTTGGTGATTTTCTTTTACTTCTTCACTCTAGATCCTTTATTTATTAGTTATACATCAAAGAACCTAATACTTTTACATAAATCCAAATCAATGGGTTTATCTCATTCTTCTGTTTTTATTTTCTCTTTTTGTTCATTAATGCAGCTTGATGGAATTCTTGATCAGCCTGATCCTACAAAAGATCTTCGAAAAGTGGTAGACCCAAGGCTTGGAAAAAACTACCCAATTGATTCAGTTCTCAAGGTAAGCACTTAATCAGTGTGAACAATTTAAAACTTTTGTGATTATGATAGTAACGTACTCAAGCTATGGCAATTATTGGGCTTGCAGTTGCAGATGGCGCAACTTGCCAAAGCATGCACGCAGTATGATGCACAATTACGTCCAAGCATGAAATTTGTTGTGGTTACCCTTATGACACTTTCTTCTACTACCCAGAATTTTGATGTTGCCACCTTCTAGGAAAATCCAAGTCTTTTCAATCTAATGTCCGGAATATAGGAGAAGGATACAAATACCATAATCATATTTTTGCTGCAAAACTTTCGAGGCAAATATTGATGCATTTTTGACAAATACCTAGTTAATGAGTTCCACGGTCTGCTTTGTGGTTACATCTTTAAATTAAAGCTGGACATTAATGTTGGACACGGACTATTATGGAATCAAAGTAATGGCATCTTCACTTTAAAGAGATGATGCATTAGCTTTGGCATAATGACTTATCGAGAAGTTGTACTGCAATTTTGTTCTACAATTTCAACGCAGAATAACCTCACAACGTATGTTGACTACTGCAATTGTAGATTACTCATAATTAAAATCTTTAATGGCTTAGCTCTAGCAAACAAAGATAAATTACTGTCATTAAGCCTAATTGAAGTTGTAAGACTAATGCAAATATAAAAAGAAATTGGGCAATGCTATGCTACTTGCAAGTGATGAAGACTTATGTGATTTTAGGTTTATTTTACACGTTGTTGTGACTCACACTTTGTTATACAGGTACAACTCACATTATCTAAATTTCATAGAAATTATATTTGAGCTGTAAAAGATAAGAATTTAAGTGGATCAATAAAATTGATTTTACTTGTGTAATAAGATGTGAGTCGACAATCAATATATAAAATGGACTTAATGTAACATAAATCCTTGTGAAATGGGTAGCATAACATTTCCCATAAAAATATACATACGTTTTGAATACATAAATAAAAGTATAACTATATTATTTATTTTTTTTGGTAAAAAAGGGAAGAAAAGGAAAAAAACTACACTATGGGAAAACTACTGCCATCTTCTCTGCGAACAAAATAATGGAAAGATGTGTAAGAGTTTGATCATGTAATAGCCAACCTTCTTGATTTCTAGCTCTTTGTTTCGCCATAAAATCAGTTTTTTGCTTAGCCTCTCTTACCACATTTGACACTGTCACTTGTCAACCTCTACTCAGAAGATTTTGAATATTACTGATAATGCACCCATATTTGGTCATTAATTTGTTGCAGTGCTTAGGAGATGATATGGATGAAGGACTCAAGATTGTAGCTGATTTGGAGAATCTTCAAACTCTTGAACTTCAGGTGTTTTATATATATATATATATATATATATATATTGGTCAAGGTGGTTTCTGGGCTGTCTACTATGCATAGCTGAGAGGCGATGTCTGTTATCACATGTACTCTTCTTGTTCTTTACGTGTATTTTTAAGTGAAGTAACATTTTCTTTTTTTCTGAGAAATTGTTTGGTAATGGTGAATCTACGTTTTCTGTTTGACTGATTCCTAACCAGGAGTACGAGTTAAAATTGTTTAAAATTAGAGTGTTATAGTTACCCGTTGATGGTGTGTGATATTCTACCCAATATATATATATATATATATATATATATATATAGGACAGCTAGGAGAGCTGAAATACAATTAAAGACTAAAAGGACTAAATTAAATTTTTTTAGCAAACTAAAAGCACCAATAATGAATTTAAGCCTTAATTATAAGAATATTCTTGACTAAAAGGACTAAGTTCAAATTTTAGCAAATTAAAAGGAACAATAATGAATTTAAGCCTTGATTATAAAAATATTCTTGTAGCTGACACAGTGACACTGAATGATCTGGACACTGTACATGTCCATGTGGCTACTGCTACTATTTATGCAAAACCTCCTCTTGCTGCAAGAATCTACAAAAGCAATAGAGGAAGAGATGGAGAGAACGAAAGCAAGCCAGCTGGAAGATAAAATTCTGGGGACAATTACTTTTAGGTAACTAAACAAAAATATTTAGTAGTAGGTGACTAATTAAAGTTCACCCTATATCTTAGAGGTGATTTTATATAATATTGTACAAAAAACAAATATCAAAATTGTCCAAGATAACATAGATAACTAGTTGTAGTTCTTCATGACTTATAGCTATTTCTTCAAAATGATTAGTCATCCCGAGGATAGTCGATAATTATTTGACCTAGAAATAATACTATTATTTGGTAATTTTCTACATCAGCTACTGCCAATTGGCAATTGCACAACATCAGCTTGAGCATCTTCCAACTTACTGTTACAAGAAAAAGTCAAACCTTGTAATATACATCAGAATTAAAAGTGATCGATCTATAAGGAAATATATAATATGTTGGCCAACAACTTACAATGATGAAAACAAAGCCCATTTTGTAATTTAATTAAGTTTATATTAAAATTGAATATTTTGTTTGACTTTTTTTTTATTAATTATTTAAAGAGACATTTTAGTGATTAAGTACTCGACGATTACAAATTTCATTAAAATTAGGTAAAGAGAATTTTGAGAGGATAAATCATCTTTATTGTGTAACTTTTAATTAATTCAAAAATCATAAAATATACATTTTAAAATATCATATTCCCCGACTTACATCAATACTTGAAAAAGTTACAAATAGTAACCATTTGAAAGGAAAAATTTTAGTCCTACAATAATATTGAGTGCTCAGTACTATTGCAACTCAAAACAGAAAATTAGTTTAAAATACATTGCATGGATGCCATCAACCTAGTAGAAATGCTTCAGCTATGTTTCATCCTCATGCTTCTATTGTTAGTGATATCCGAATCATCCTTATTAAAAGAGATTGGAGTGTCTCTTTGAAGCATGTCTTCTGTGAAGCTAATCATTATGCAGACTTCATTGCTAAGGGACAAAATACTTCATTCTACCCCTACCCAAGGGACAAAATATAATAAAAATTTCATTGGGTTTTGACTTTTTATATTGTAGCTGTACCATTTCTGTTTCCCTTTTTTTTTTTTTTAATCCATTGTTTTTCTTATCTAAAATAACACAATAATCTGTAACATGATTGGCTTGACCAAAAGGAGAATATTGGTTTATTTATTTCTTCATTGGGATCCCGATTAATTGGGTTAATTGCCTCTGATCTATGTGCATCTCTATTCTTCTTTTCACATGTGATGTTTGCACATTCCAGAACTAGAGAAGGTGACATCGTTTGAGTTACCGAAATCAAAGTGACGAACCAGGTGAGATTAGTTCAGTTCAGTTCTTTATAATAATAATAAGTCAAAGCTAGAAACAAACTTAATCATTCGAGCTGTTCAGAAAAGGGTTTCATCTCCATCATATACTCTTTTTTTTTTTTTTTTTTTTTANTTTTTTTTTTTTTTTTTATCAATAGATAGAGGTGCGGAAGGGACATGGGGAGGGGAACTTGGGCTCGAACCTTCCTCCTCTCCATCTCGATCATGATTATATTATTTGGTGCCATGAATTCTTATTTATATAATTCCACTAATTTATGCAATTGTGATTAACATACAGACGAGGAAAGCATATGAAGTCAACTAATATCGAAAATGAGAAGGAATTCAAGTTAGGTGGCCAACGTCAATGCACCGTAGCTCAAGGACATGCATCAACCTTAGCTTGTGCCTTTCATTTAGGCTACTTATTTAAAAATAACACGCTTATCATGCCCCCTTTTATTATTAAGATTTTCATTAATCATTACTATGATTCTCGTATGATATCATATAGAGTCATTGGCTATTTTAGGTGTATTTGATTATGATTCATGATTCACTTTTCATAAGCTGCGGTGGAGTCTTTGCGGTTCATAAAAATCAGGGAGTTAATGACGCAAATTCTGCTGTTTATCTGTAGATGTCCATGTGGCTACTATTGATGCAAAACCTTCTCTTGCTGCAAGAATCTACAAAAGCAAGAAAGGAAGAGATGGAGAGAACGAAAGCAAGCCAGGTGGAAGATCAAATTCTGGAGACAAAACTCATATAGGAGGAGGAGGAGGAAGACGCGGGGGGGGGGGGGGGGGGGGGGGGG
>QAOA01005592.1:83152-100172 GCA_003255065.1 Cercis canadensis
GGGGGGGGGGGGGTGGTTGTTTGAATAGGAGATTTTAAAAATTAAAGCTAAATCAGTTCTTAACACAAAGTTTAGCTGAATTTAACAGGAATGGTGAACTAGCTAAATTACTGAAGAACAAACCAAAAGTAAATCAGAATATTATACTCAAGCAACAGAGAGAAATACAAATCTAAAAAATGCTCATGAACTTAGAATTAAAGAGGATTAAGGAGAAAGAGAGTTTAGTCAGAGATTTTTATAGTGGTTCAGCTAACATTGCTTACATTTACTTTTTCTAATTGCTTAGGGTTCCACTAAAATCGAGTGTAGTTGTCTAAGTTTCTCTAAGCTTTATATCAATGTTTTTTTTTTTCAAGTTAACTAAGAGCTCACACACTCTAGCAAACAAACTAGAGATCTCTCACTCAGATTTCTCTCACAGAAATTTGATTACATAATCCCATTTTTTTTTAAAAGGATAGCGCCATTAAAGCAACTCTTTGAGCAGAGAAGAAATTTGAAACTATTCTACTTAATGAAGAAGAAGAAGAGAGAAAAGCAAAGTACAAAGACACAGTAAAGTAACATTCTTCTTGCTCACTCTCTCTTCCTTTTGAAGCCTCAGGTCTTGAATAATAAAGGAGATGGGTAAATGTGATGACCATGTAATGACCACCGAATAACCAACTTCTCCTTGGACAGCTGTCATACCAAGCACCAAAGAAAAACCCACTACTTTATCATTTTTTCCTTTAGTGACAAAATATCTCTTTCTTTTTCCCTTAAAAAGTGGATCTTCCAACGACACTCCAAGAAAAAATTTCCTCACTTTGCTCAGGTAATTTCCTACCATGTTTGGAGAGTTCCCAATCAATCCAAAGTCTTCAAGATTCCTTGTCCACATCAGCACTCTTGGACAGGTAACTTCTGGAAGAACAAGACCTCTTTTACCAAAACTAATTCTTTGTTGAAGAGAGAACTAGTTCCAAAGGCTATTCACTAACTTGTTCTAATACAAAAATTTAAGTAAAAAGAACAAGATTAGTAATATTAAGTTCATTTGTTATCATCAAAATTAGATTAAAAAATTGTGGAGCCAACATATCGTATAGAGGTGATTTTATACAATATTGTACAAAAAACAAATATCAATTGTCCAAAACAACATAAATAATTAGTTGTAGTTCTTCATGACTTATAGCTATTTGTAACTCTTCAAAATGATTAGTCATCTTGAGGATAGTCAATAATTATTTGACCTAGAAATAAGAGTATTATTTGGTAATTCTCTACATCAGCTACTGCCAATTGGCAACTGCACAACATCAGCTTGAGCATCTTCCAACTCACTGTTACAAGAAAAAGTCAAACCCTGTAATATACATCAGAATTAAAAGTAATCGATCTATAAGGAAATATATAATATGTTGGCCAACAACCTGTAATGATGAAACACAGCCCATTTTGTAACTTAATTTATATTAAAATTGAGCATTTTGTGTATTTTTTTTTAAAAAATTCTTTAAAGATATATCTTAATGATTGAACCCTCGACCACTGTAAATTCTATTAGAATTGAGTACAGAAAATTTTGAGAGGAGAAACCACCTGTGTAACCTTCAATTAATTAAAAAAGTCTTAAAATATACATTTTAGAATATCATATTCCCCGACTTGCATCAAGACTTGAAAAGGTTACAAATGGTAACCACTTGAAAGGAAAAATTTAGTCCTACAATAGTATTGAGTGCTCAGTACTATTGCAACTCAAAACAGAAAATTGGTTTAAAATACATTGCATGGATGTCATCAACCTAGTAGAAATGCTTCAGCTATGTTTCATCCTCACGCTGCTATTGTTAGTGATATCCGAATCATCCTTATTAAAAGAGATTGGAGTGTCTCTTTGAAGCATGTCTTCTGTTAATCGTTATGCAGACTTTATTGCTAAGGGACAAAATACTTCATTCTACCCCTACCCAAGGGACAAAATATAATAAAAATTTCATTGGGTTTTGACTTTTGATATTGTAGCTGTACCATTTCTGTTTCCCATTTTTTTTTAATCCATTGTTTTTCTTTTCTAAAAGAACACATTAATCTGTAACATGATTGCCTTGACCAAAAGGAGAATATTGGTTTATTTATTTCTTCATTGGGATCCCGATTAATTGGGTTAATTCCCTCTGATCTATGTGCATCTCTATTCTTCTTTTCACATGTGATGTTTGCACATTCCAGAACTAGAGAAGGTGACATCGTTTGAGTTGTTACCGAAATCAAAGTGACGAACCAGGTGAGATTAGTTCAGTACAGTTCTTTATAATAATAATAATAATAAGTCAAAGCTAGAAACAAACTTAATCATTCGAGCTGTTCAGAAAAGGGTTTCATCTCCATCATATACTCTTTTTTATTTATTTATTTTTTTTTTTATTTTTTTTATCAATAGATAGAGGTGCGGAAGGGACATGGGGAGGGGAACTTGGGCTCGAACCTTCCTCCTCTCCATCTCGATCATGATTATATTATTTGGTGCCATGAATTCTTATTTATATAATTCCACTAATTTATGCAATTGTGATTAACATACAGACGAGGAAAGCATATGAAGTCAACTAATATCGAAAATGAGAAGGAATTCAAGTTAGGTGGCCAACGTCAATGCACCGTAGCTCAAGGACATGCATCAACCTTAGCTTGTGCCTTTCATTTAGGCTACTTATTTAAAAATAACACGCTTATCATGCCCCCTTTTATTATTAAGATTTTCATTAATCATTACTATGATTCTCATATGATATCATATAGAGTCATTGGCTATTTTAGGTGTATTTGATTATGATTAATGATTCACTTTTCATAAGCTGTGGTGGAGTCTTTGCGGTTCATAAAAGGCAGGGAGTTAATGACGCAAATTCTGCTGTTTATCTGTGCCCATTCCAGCACTCAAATGCTTTCATATACTAATAAAAGGCATATGTGAATTACCTCAAGTACATATATTAATTATTAATTAATTAATTAGTTATATATAGTCCTAGTTTGTGTAAGCAAAGTTATAAAAGACATCCTCCCAAGGTACAAATCCAATCTGTTACTTTTGTTTTCTAAAAAATGACTCGTAAATATGTTAAAAAAAGACTTAAACCTTGGAAAGCATAAAAATAACCATTTTTTAATAATGGAGTGATTAGTTTTTAAGTAAATAATCGTTTCTTTAGTAAATTCATCTTTTTTTAATCTATCGTAAATTTCCTCGTTAATGCCCAAGGGTAGGGGCGAAACTACCTTTATGGATGGGTGGGGGAGAGTCGCACCCTAAAAAGCTCCACATTTTCTCCATTAAATAGCTGTGCAAGTCTTAATTGGTGTAGTCTATTCTAAGTTTGGGGACCAGTCCCCCAATACTTTATTCTAGTTTCGTCCATTGGACCAAAATATAATAAAATTGTCATTGGGTAATGACTTTTGAGATTGTAGCTCTACCCTATTCTGTTTCCTTTTTTTTTTTTTGTTATAAATAACCCTAGTGTTTTTCCTATCTAAAAAAACACAATAATCTATAACTTTATTGTGTTGACAAGGAGAATATTGGTCTATTTATATCATCATTGGGATTCCAGATGAATTGTGTTGCCTCTGATCTTTGTGCATCTCTTTTCGTCTTTTCACATATGATATTTGCACATTTCAGAAGTAGGGAATCTGATAGCGTTTGAGTTGTTACAGAAATCAAAGTGACGAACCAGGTGAGATTAGTTCAGTGCAGTTCTTTACATGGGTTCTGCCTCTTTAATCTTCCTTTCTTTTGAATGTAATGTAATTTGACATTTCTTAAGGTCCTAGTTTGTGCAGTCATCAAGAATAAACGAAAGCAAAGATTCGAGGAAAAAGATCCTTGGACGCAAAAGAAAAAAGAGGTAATTTTATCTGGCCATTAGCTCCCATTATTTCATTAAATCGAACAACTAAACAGAATACATATTAAAGTCCAGTTCAATGAATTTACTCGTAGTGGTTTTCTTAATTCCGTGCTTAAATTAGTTGTTTGCTTTTTCAAATACCATTTTCATCAGGCACACTTTTCCTTAATCATTGTTCACTTAATTTTATATATTTCTGTATTTTATATTCTGGGCTTAGATCAAAAGTAAATAGACATCTTCCCACATTTTTAAGTCTTAAATCAATTTTTTTAAGAAATGAATAGCTCGAACAATGTTAGTCCCCTGGCTTATATTAAGTTGACATGGTTTACGTTATTCTGTAGTGGAAAATGATCCTTGAGTTGGCGGGAATTCTTAGGGCAACAACTTATTTGTTGGGCTGTGGTAGCAACCATGCTGCTTATATTTATGATTTGGAGGAGAATCTAAAGTCATTAAAAAGTAAATGGGGAGAACTTGAAGCCATCAGCAAAGATGTCAAGAGAAAAGTTGAGCATGATGAGACAACAGGAGAGATGGAAAGGACAAGTGAAGCACGTAACTGGATGCAGAAAGTTGACGAAATTCAACAGGTAATGCACATAGAAGCTTCCCTGTTAATTGCCTATTTTCCTTTTAGATGTAAATGTTAAACTTTGTAGGAAGCTTGCTAGATAGTTACCTATATATCCTCCTTTCTATAAATTTTATTTCTATTATAATGCTCATGCGTTAACATGCACCTAATGATTGATTATGATATATGACTATATGTAAAAGTTAGAAAAGAAATCTTACATCTAATTTTAGTTTTAGCTGTCATATGTTGAAAATTATTTGACTTTGGGAATGAGGAGAGTTTCATGTTTTCCAACAAAATGTTGTAGAGGATTGGACTGTTTTGGACTGTGCCACATCAATTAGTGAAAGTACTACATGCATTATTTCCTATATAATAAAATTTTGAGAGAATTATTGTTAGTTGACTAAAGTTATAAATATTTTTTAGTGGGTGGCTAAACAATTATGAGTGGTAATACTTTACGAATGAATTTTTAAAATTGTATCTTTGCTTATAGTGGTCATCTTATGTATCTCAGTGGCTATTGTAAGCCATTAGGCATTGACCATTAGTGAGCATACGATGAGCGTTGGTCAAAAATACTCAAGAGACACAAGAAAGTAGTCATTTTGAGCAAACACCATAATATGAACAATGAAATACATAATAATCACTTTAAACAAAGGAAGTTTCTAAAAATATTTTTATTTGTCATTGAGTAGGAAATATTCTTTACTTAGTCATAGAACAATAATCCTCTCTAGAATTTTCTATTTGATATTAGAATAAAATACCTTTTTCGCTCTTAAATTATTTCTCAAATCTCACTTTTGTACTTGATTTATTTTTTATATCACTTTAATCTTTGAATAATCACATTACTTGTCAAATCAGTCATCTATAACACAAAAATTGATCACTTAAAGGACTAATTTGGCGAGTAAAGTGATTATTTGAGGATTAAAGTAACACAAAAAATAAATCAATAACTAAAATGACATTTAAAAGATAATTTAAGGACAAAAATGTATTTAACTCTTGATATTATATTAGAATATTAGATGAAAAACAAACATTCTATGGCTGATTGAGACTATGGTTTTTCTTTTGGTTAATGGATNAATCATCTATAACACAAAAATTGATCACTTAAAGGACTAATTTGGCTAGTAAAGTGATTATTTGAGGATTAAAGTAACACAAAAAACAAATCAATAACTAAAATGACATTTAAAAGATAATTTAAGGACAAAAAATGTATTTAACTCTTGATATTATATTAGAATATTAGATGAAAAACAAACATTTTATGGCTGATTGAGACTATGGTTTTTCTTTTGGTTAATGGATTTCATGTTCAAATTTAGAGTTGTAGCCAAAAGTACAAAAAAAAAAAAATTAGATAAAAAAAATACAAATGTGTTACTGCAAATAAAGAATTATCAAATTTTACAAGCGGTCATGCTTCTTTTTCGTAAGTTATAATTTCTAATACTTATTAATAATTATATAAATTAAATATAAAAGAGTTAAGCACTTGTTTCCTCCAGAGTTTAAAAGATTTCCAAGTCATTCTTTTCAATCATGTTTCCTACAGTTTTTGAAACTTCCCTTTATTAATAAGAGAAAATCACATAAATTATTCATCAAACTGGTGGAGTGGTAGGTAAGGGAAAAGCATCAAGTGTAAGGGAAAAAACCAAAACAGTCTACACACATAACACCAATCATAGATGGTGATCTAAGTCATGATTTTGATAATCTTGAAAAATTGTGTCACTAAGTGACTTAAATATTTTAATGGTTGATAAATTTTGAGTTTAATTAGGTTAAAATTATCCTCAATTTTAAATCTTTTTTTAACTATGTAATTTAGGCTAATTATTTAGTAGCACAAGTGGTATCGATACCGTACGCATAACTAATTACTAAGATGATCAACGCTGTGTATAGTGTAAATCCCACGTATCTCTTAAATAAAATAAACAGTGTAATTCATTTTAATTATCAATTTTACTTGTAGTAATGAATAATTAGCCATAATTTTAACATGGTTAATTTAAGAACTTGTCAACTATTTAGATATTTTATGTACACTNAAATAAAATAAACAGTGTAATTCATTTTAATTATCAATTTTACTTGTAGTAATGAATAATTAGCCATAATTTTAACATGGTTAATTTAAGAACTTGTCAACTATTTAGATATTTTATGTACACTGCTTGATTTTTTGAGATGTTTGAAATGACAAAAAAAAAAATAGAAATTAGTTCTACTTTCTATGATTGGTTGTGCTAGATTGTGTAATTAATACGCAATATTTTTTGGGTAAGATACAATTTAGTATTATGCATTTTATAGTATACAATACACAATGTAGTATTATGTATAAAAGAACTAGCCAAAACGCGCTTATAAATATTAGCTTTGACAATAAGTGTAATTGTCATTAATAGATTTTTTTTTTTTTTTGCGAGATTTGTTAAATGGAGACTTTAACAATGAACAATAATAGAAAAAAACCATTTTTTTTAAACAAAAATTCAGAAAATAAAATCGAACACCTAAAGCCAACTCTATATAGTTAAATTAATTAAACTTTTATTCTTACAGGTAATACAGAAAATACAAGGTGACCCAGAAATTCAGAACAAATGCTTGGGTAATTGTTGCCCAAAGAACTGGAAGTCAAGCTACAAGTTAGGAAAGAATGTTGTTAAGACACTCAAGGTTGTGGAAGAACTAATCGTCTCAGGGAGGAGATTTGCTAATGTTGCTGTTACTGACAGGGTATCACGTGGACCTGTGGTGATGCCTGTGGATGATACTGTTGGGTTGGATTTGATGGTGGAGAGAGTGTGGGAAAGTATTGAAAATGAAAATGTTGGCATCATTGGTTTGTATGGGATGGGTGGGTGTGGGAAGACTACCCTTCTGAAAAGAATCAACAATGAGTTTGGAAAGAGACAGCATAATTTTGATGTAGTCATGTGGGTGGTGGTATCTAAAGATTATGACATTGATAAAATTATGAATGATATCCGGAAAAGTTTAGATATTTCCGACGATATTTGGAATAATACAAATGAAGCCAGAAGAGCAGCAACAATTTATAGTGTCTTGAGACAGAAAAGATTTGTTTTGTTGTTGGACGATGTGTGGGAGAAATTGGAGTTAAAAAAGGTCGGAATTCCGTCTTCGGACAATAATCGATCAAAAATACTATTCACTACACGAATAGCGGATGTGTGTGCCAAAATGCATGCTCGGACGAATTTCAAAGTGGAGCTTTTGACAAACCAAGAAGCATTTGATTTGTTTCGTCATCATGTAGGTGAAGAAACTCTAAACTATCACCAAGATATTCCAAGGCTAGCAGAGGAGATCGTTTTAAAATGCAAAGGATTGCCACTAGCACTGATTACTGTGGGAAGTGCAATGGCCGGTGTGAATAGCATCAAAGCTTGGGAAGATGCAAGAAATCAGTTAAGTTATTCCCCTTGGACAGGTTCAGATTTGGAGAATGATGTGTTCTCTATTCTCAAGTTTAGCTATGACAGGCTACCTGACGAAACACACAAAAATTGTTTCTTGTATTGTGCGCTGTACCCTGAGGATCACGAGATTTATGTTCCTACTCTTCTTGATCGGTGGATTGGAGAGGGATTTCTTGTTAACGGCAAGAGCATATATGATATGTATGATCTTGGTGAATCTGTGATTCAAAGGTTAAAGCTTTCAGGTTTGTTGGAGGCTGATACATATCCAGAACAGAATCACACTATAAAGATGCATGATACTATACGAGACATGGCACTGTGGTTAGCTCGTGATCAAAATCGAAGCAGATACAAGGTTCTAGTGCAAAGAGAAGGATCAACTGCATCACGACATGATGTTGAGAGATGGAAGATGTGGAGAGGATTTCGCTCCTAGATAAAAATGAAGATTGGGAAGTTCCGGCTTGTCCTAATCTTGTGACCCTTATTGTCGGAAAGTGTAGGAGCATAAGTGGGATTTCAAATTTTCAGTCTATGACTAGTTTGAAAGTGCTGGATCTACAGAGTAATAATTGGCTTGTTGAGATCCCTACACTAATTGGTAGAATGATTCACTTGGAATTTCTGAACCTGTCATTTACGGACATTAATAAGTTGCCTATCGAGTTGAAGAATTTGAGTAAGTTGAGGGTGTTACTCGTGGATGTTGTTAAACTTAAACTTGATGATGAGATTACTTTGGAAGTGATATCAAGTCTTGAGCGGCTAAAAGTGTTCAGATTCAGCCGAAGCCATGGATCACAAACCATGGATGAGATCGCATTCCTAGAGAGGCTGCAGGTTCTACCACACCTGGAGGAACTACACATCCATTTACAAACCATCGATGGCGCTGAAAAATTAGTTCGGTCTGCAAAGTTTCTCCATTGCATAAGAAAGTTGGAACTTGATGGAATTAAGGAGCCAATGGGTATGTCATTATTGTTAGCACATATGAGAATAATGGAGCATCTGGAGTCCATTTCTTTAGATGCACTAATTATCGTGGAAGATTCGTCCATGAATGGCACATACCATTTTCCCAAGCTAAGGACCGTGCATATTTTGAATTGTCATTATATAACTCATTTGACATGGTTCAAATGTGCTCCAGTCCTTGATTTTCTCATGCTAGTCAACTGTTTGGCACTTGAAGAGATAATAAATGAAGACCTGGAAGCTCAATATATTGCACAAGATGATACATTGTCACGACTTCGGGCTGTCGTCTTTCTCGAGCTGCCAAAGCTTAGAAGTATCCACAGGAGAACCTTGCCTTTCCCTTCCCTAAGAGTTCTCACCATACAATCCTGCCCACAGCTGAAGAAGCTTCCTTTTACTTACAACTCAGCAGAAGCTACCTTGAAGGAAATTGCTGGAGCGCGAAGCTGGTGGAACAATTTAGAGTGGGGGGACCCAGCTCTTAAGGACACATTCCTTCCAAAATTTAGACCTATATGGTAATTATACAAAAGAAAAAACGTAAGTACATCTATCCCATTTTTGAGCTCTCTTCCTTTCATTTTTTCATATATTTATATATTTTTTTTGTTCTTCTACTGTGTGCGTTATTGCGATATTTTCATTTTTTTTCCCAAACATATCTCTATCCATTTTCTTGAACTTTGGAAGCCTAATTTTATTTAGCTTTTCTAATTCTCCCTATTGCTTTAGATCCAAACATCATCTCAAATGATTGGGTTTCACTGACATAGCGTAAGACTTGAACATTTATACTCTTAAATAATTTTTTTTTAGAAATGAATTTTATTAATTTTAAACTGTTAAGTCATGTGATATTATTGTATTGATCATATATTTTAAACTTTACATAAATCAAAATTCTTAAGTACTTAATCTATTAATCTAATTTATGACATTTGCTTATATTTTAAAACTTTGTTATCTTTTAAAATATAAGATAATTCAATGAAGTACCAATAAATTCTCAAATTTTATGATCATAATCTATATCATGAGAACTTTTAGTTTAATGGTTAGAATTCTGAACACCTTCTACAAGAAATTATTGATAGGTGTTGTGAAGGAAGATAAACTGAGTTATATGTACACACCAATTAATTGGAATAGGCTCGGAACCCATTTAATAATTATAGGGCCTCACTCACTAGTAGGCACATGTAATAATAGTATTTGATTCTAAGTACATAAATGTGTTGACACCTCCTCTCACCCATTTGGCTATCTGATTGAACATTGCATATTGCAGGTACATCCTGCAGCTTCTAGATGCCTTGAAGTATTTATGTATCGTGTTTCTGTTCTGCTCTATCTGTTTTGTTAGTGATTTCTGGAAGGGCAAGTCGTGTTCAAAAGTGGGCAGTGGCAAACAAGGGTTTGGAGACTGGCTTGGCTTTTCTACCAAACAGGGGTTGTATCCTGTGGATTGGGTTTTCGAATCTCTAAACCCTACTTTTAGCTACTTCGGATCAAGATGACTTTAAAGATTCCGTCGTGTCTGTTCTCCTCTGGTTTGCTGTTAGTGTGTTTCTTTGTTTCCTGATGTTTTTTTTCTTTTCGTTTCTTAATTTGATTCTGTTTTCTGTTGTTGTTGATGTTTTGTGATTACGGATGTAAACTTTAACAGTGGCTTGAAGCAGTGTTTTTCTCCGTTTATCCAACTCATGTTACAGACACTATTATTTTTGTTATCAAATCTCATTACTGTGTGCCTATGTAAGTTTGTAAGGAATTCAATTTGCACCTTATAGATATAACTATATTTACGTAATAAGTTGTTGTGAACAATTCATTTTTGTATAGGATTTTTATGAAATTATCTGTGAAAAGTAGTATTAAAATTGTACTCAAAGTCTTAGTATTTCTTGATTCTGTATTCGAACTCAAAAAATTTATAGTATTAAGAAGAGAGTTCTTTTTTAGCCACGTTATTTTTGTATTTTTTAGAAGTTAGTTCAAAATAGAAAGCTGAACAGTTCTTTTAAACTTGTTATTTTTTTTTTCCTTGCAATCAATTTCACAAGGTCAAAGGTATAATGCACTCTTGAACTCAGTCCTATGGAGGGCACTCATTGATGATTTCTCTGCCGAAGACCCCATTAGGTGGCAGCTTCTATACAGAAATCGCCTTTTCCAATGGGGATTTTGATACAGATTTTCATTTAAAATTAATATTTACTTGTGCCTATGCATGAAAATTAATAGAAAGAGGCTGATTACAACAACAAAAATCCGAAATTAGCGAATAGTTAAAAAAGTGCTATAAAATGACTTTTTTATAGATGTCACGGAACAAGAGAAGAATTATTGACAATTTGAACTAAATACAACAGGTTTAATTAATAATAAAAAGTTAATAGAGGTTGAAACCATAAAGTAACACAATTGATGAAAACAATTGATTGAAAGTTTGAAGCCACATAGTAATCAATTTTAATACCGATCAGAATTAAAAGTAATCTATGGGGAAATATATAATATGTACGCCAACAGATAAAAATAACGCCCATTTTGTAAGTTAAATAACTATATATTAAGATTGAACATTATTTTTTTGACTTTTTTTCTTTATCAATTCGTGAAGGGAACATTTTAATAGTTGAGCTCATAGTACTCTATTATTGAGGTTTGGTCTCACTGAGACCAGATAGAGAGGGATTTAAGAAACTAATAGAAATAGATACACTATATCCTATTATGTAGCCCAATTAATCAAAAACAATCATATAATATGCATTTTAAAATATCTTATTCCGATGCATCAAGACTGAAAAAATTTACAATTAGTATCCACTTGAAGGGGAAAACTTTCAATCCGACAATAGTATTGACAGCTCGAACGGTATATTGCAACTCAAAATAGAAAATTTGTTTATAACGTATTGCATAGATGTCAACAACGTAGTAGATAACCCTTCAGCTATGTTCCATCCTCATGTTTTTTGTTGTTAGTGACATCCGGATCCTCCTTAAAAGAGATTGGAGCATCTCTGTGAAGCATGTCTTTCGTGAGGCTAATAATAATTATTATAAAATTCAAAGCTAGAAACAAAGTTAATCACACAAGCTGTTGAAAAAGGGGTTCCATCTCGATCATGATTATATTATTTGGTGCCATGAATTTCTTATTCATGTAATTACACTAATTTATGTAATAGTGATTAACAGATATAGACAAGGAAAGCATATGAAGTCAACTAATATATATCGAAAATGGGAAGGAATTCAAGTTAGGTGGTCAATGCACTATATAGCTCAAGGACACCAACCTTAGCATGCGCCTTTCATTCAAGCTACTTATTTTAAAGTAATACGCTTATCATGGGCCCTTTTATTATTAAGATCTTAATTACTATGAATATCATAATATATATGATCGTATAGATTCATTTGGCTATTTTAGGTGTATTTGATTATGATTCATGATAACGGTTTATAAAAGCAGGGAGTCGATCTCGCAAGTTCTGCCGCTTATCTGTGTCCATTCCAGCACCCATTTCTTTGATTAGGTTTTGTTTCTATTCCCCCCTTTCGCTTTCCTGAACTGGGTTTGCTTTCTCAAGCTTCTGTCGTCAAACCAATGGAACATGGATTTGGGCTTTTCCTTTTTTCCTTCTTGGCCTAAATTCTCCTCCTTGGAGAATCCAAGTGTAGCAAGGGCTGCGATTTAGCTCTAGCTTCCTACTACGTTTTGCCAGCTTATACCGAACTCACATATATTGCAGATATTATGAAATCCCAGAAAGTTTCAAGTCCTGACGACATAATCAGCTACAACAAAGACAAAACTATAGGCAACAAAGATTTCTTGTTAAACTACGATAGAATCGACGTTCCATTCCCTTGTGATTGCATTAATGGCGAATTTCTGGGTCATATTTTTCCGTACGAGGTTCACGGAGGGGACACCTATGAGAAGATTGCAAAGACCAACTATTCCAATTTGACCACTGTTGATTGGTTGCAGAAGTTCAATAGCTATATGCCAAGATCGTTTCCTTATAACGCAACGCTTAATGTCATGATTAATTGTTCCTGTGGGAATAGCGAAGTTTCAAAAGATTATGCCTTGATCATCACCTACCCACTTAGATCTGGAGTGACTTTTGCAATCACTTGCAAAAAATTTAAATGTATTTGTTAAATAGGTCAAAGCAGTAACAGTCACATATTTATCCAAATGGATTTTACTACTCTTTCATTTTTGGTAAGGTTATTATTTTACTATTCTATCAAATTATCAACTTGTTTTCTCAGCACAATTGAGTTGGATCATACAAGGGTTTTTCTATACTGCCGAGTGCCAAAGCTTTCTTGATCATTTGGTACATATATATATAAAAGCTTAGGCTCATCAGTCATTACTCTTTCTTCAAAGCTGGATATAACAAAATTAAAGTGACTTGTCTTCCTAAGAAATGGTATACGCGCAAGTTATAAAGAAGTAGTCTAGGCTAATGGTTGTGTCTTCTACCAAGTCTACTTTGTGACCATTTAAACTCCCTCAAAAGGTTGCTGATTTGATTAGTTAGGCAGAAAAGGCCGCAGGCACACATTAAATAATCAATGTTCACCAGGTCAAAGCTACTACACAACCCAAACCTCCCAAACACAATAAATTTTCGAACTTTCTTTCTCTTTACCAGCACCCATTTGCATATTCCATATACTCTTTTTATTTTTTTAAATTTTCTCTCTTCCCCTTACGTTCTCCTGAACTGGGTTTGTTTTCTCAAGCCTCTCTCGGCAACCCAATGGAACATAGATTCGGCTTTTTCCTTTTCTTCTTCTTCTTGGCTTCAATTCTTCTCCTTGCAGAATCCAAGTGTAGCAAAGGTTGCGATTTAGCTCTAGCTTCCTACTATGTTTGGCAGAATGCCACTCTCACATACATTGCAAATGTTATGAAATCCCAGGAAGTTTCAAGTCCAGATGACATAGTCAACTACAACAAAGACACAATACCCAACAGAGACACCGTGCTAGCCTTTACTAGAATCAACGTTCCTTTCCCTTGTGATTGCATTGATGGTGAATTTCTAGGTCATATTTTTCAGTACGATGTTAGCACAGGGGACACCTATAATACCATTGCAACGACAAATTATTCTAATTTGACCACCGTTGATTGGTTGCGCAACTTCAATAGCTATGAACCCAATTCGATTCCTGATACGGCTACGCTTAATATCACGATTAATTGTTCGTGTGGGAACAGCCAAGTTTCGAAAGATTATGGATTGTTCATAACATATCCACTTAGACCTGGGGAGACTTTGGAGTCAGTAGCAAGTAATGTGGGTCTTGATGCCAGTTTGCTGCAGAGGTACAACCCTAGTGTGAATTTCAGTCAAGGGAGTGGTCTGGTTTATATTCCAGGAAAAGGTACATAGTCTTATTCTGCTATATGATTACATATTGGTACTTTCTTCTTCATGGTATCCATTTTTATGATTTCCATGTGAAACTAATAGAATATTTTGATTTTAGTATCTAGTGGTCAATATTCACTGTGATGAGGAACTAAACAAGTCTAACACGTATGTGTCTTTCTGACAAAACCTTTGGTGCAAATATTTTGTTATTGTTTGTTGATGATGACAATTGATGGAGATTGGTGGTGTTTTGTAGATAATTGATACGGTTTAATGGTCAGTTAGTCTCGTAATGATAGTGAAGAGACAAACCTAGATTAATTAGCCAAAATTATAAGAAAAGAGAGGAAAAATTAAAATATATTTTTGGTCTTTAAATTATATCTTATCTCAAATATTACTTTAGTCGTTGATTTATTTTTTATGTCACTTTAATATTTAAATAATCATATTACTTGTAAAATTAGTTATTCATAACACAAAAAATAATTATTTAAATGATTGATTTGATAGATATAATGACTACTTAAATATTAAAATAATAATAAAAATAAATCAATGATTAAAATAATATCTAAAAAATAATTTAAAGATAGAAACTATATTTAACTCAAAAAAAAAACCTAGTTTAAATTTAACCTAAATAAGTTACCAAAAATATGATACTTGGACCATACAAATGTGTTGGGAAGAGTCTGATCCCTCACCACATAACCATAACAATTTAACAATTGAGAACCAATGATAAACATATATCTGCGCCCACCAAGCTGCTCGGCCGGAAGCGGGTCTGGCCGGGCCGAGTAACCTGATTTGACAGACTATGAGCGGTGGCCCAATTGATTCTTCTAGCTGGCGGCTATATTTATATTCTCTGGACACTACAGCCTGGGACCCATAAAATTAAAAAACAAAACAAAATTCTTTTCTTGGTTTTTAAAAAACAAAATTATCTGTACAATATCAATCGCTCTTCGCCAGCATTGACCCGAAAACGGCGGGAATTTACTGTTAACGGTTGGGTCCACAGAGTGTTATGGCGAAGCAGTAAAATACTGACAGCTTTCCAAAATTCAAGCTTTGTTCAGCAAAAGGATGCTGATTAGTTCAGTAAAAAAAACCCATCAGGACTTTTAAGGACACTTAACTTTGAATAGTCAATTTTCTCGAGGTCAAAGGTTTCTACACAGTCCAACCTCCCCAACTCACCGTCAGGTTTCAAACTTTCTTCTCTTTCCCAGCACCCATTTCTTCAATTTGTTTTTTTTCTTTTTTTGGGTTTTTTTCTCATCCCCTTTCGTTTTCCTCATCTGGGTTTGTTTTCTCAAGCTTCTCTTGTCAACCCAATGGAACCCAGATTTGGGTTTTCCTTTTTCTTCGTCTTCTTTGCTTCAATTCTTCTCCTTGCAGAATCCAAGTGCAGCAAGGGTTGCGATTTAGCTCTAGCTTCCTACTATGTCTGGCAAGGTTCCAATCTCACATACATTGCTGGTATTATGAAATCCCAGAAAGTTTCAAGTCCTGACGACATAGTCAGCTACAATAAAGACACAGTCCCCAACAAAGACAGCGTCCAGGCCTTTATTAGAGTGAATGTTCCTTTCCCTTGTGATTGCATTGATGGTGAATTTCTGGGACATAATTTTCTGTACGATGTTAACACAGGCGACACCTATGAGACGATTGCAAAGACCAACTTTGCCAATTTGACCACTGTTGATTGGTTACAGAACTTCAATAGCTATCCACCAAATTCGATTCCTGATACTTCAACCCTTAATGTCACGATTAATTGCTCGTGTGGGAATAGTCAAGTTTCGAAAGATTATGGGTTGTTCATCACATACCCACTTAGACCTGGGGAGACTTTGAAGTCAGTTGCAGATAATGTGAGTCTTGATACGGGGTTGCTGCAGAGGTACAACCCCAGTGTGAATTTTAACCAAGGGAGTGGTCTGGTTTATATTCCAGGCAAAGGTATATTCTGATTTTGCTCTGTTGATTTGGTCTTCTGCTATGAATTCATTGGTACTTTCTACATGGTTTCGATTTTGTTTTCTACGTGTTAAAGGGTGTTGGTATTCAAGTTTATTTTTTGGTATAATTTGCAAGTAGAGCTTGTTTATATTTCTGATTTCAATGCCCCCTGTAATAATGTCCTGATTATATAATCATGGGATGTGACCAAGAAATGTTGCATGTACATGAGCAAATGGTGTCTAATTTTAGGGTGTAATGTTGCATTTTATACCCTAAGTGCAGTATAAAGGAATACAGTCCTGTACCAATAATTTCTGATGAATTACGAACTAAACTTTGATGGTGATTTTGCAAGATCTAAGGAACAAGCTGCTATTTACTATTCTTTTTCCTTACTTCTCTAGGGAAGTTCAAATAAATTTATTAGTGATCTCATCTCGTATTGGACTAAGGTTTTGGAGTAATGGCAGTTTCATCTGACAATTTTTGCGAGGCATCTAATGCATATATTTGAGAAATAGTAACTATTTCTGCTCAAAGTTCTAGGATACCATAAATTTCAAGATACTTACTTTTTTCTTTCACTTTCCAGATCAAAATGGTAGCTATGTGCCCCTGGGTTCCAGGTAAATTTGGTTACCCTTTTTTGCATGCTGTATGCACGTAAGG
>QAOA01005592.1:106556-128804 GCA_003255065.1 Cercis canadensis
AAAAAAAAAAAAAAAAAAAAAAAAAAAAAGAGATAAATCAAAATATATAGATATGAGAGGAAAGACAATTGAGAAAATGTTGCAGAACAATAAAGTCCAACATTGAGGAAACAAAGGTTTATCTAAAAAAGAAGTGAGGTGTTACCCCCAAAATCTTGCAAGCTCCACTTTTAAGCATGAGTCTAAGTTTAACTAAAGAAAGGAAGAAGAAAGCTTAAGATGTAACTGTGAGTGAGAGAGTCATGGTTTGAGAAAAGAGGTGATCAGGAGGAGGGAGAGATGAATCTGAAATGGGATAGTCTCTCCCATTAGTCAGAAATAGATTAGGTGAGTGTTTAGAAGACTACAATTCCAATAGAGAATAATACAAACGCAGTAGGGGAGCCAGAATCTTCAGAGGAGGGCCAATAATATAGTTGAGTATAATGTATCAATAATAAAAAAATTGAGATATGCAATTAGCTAGACATTATATGCTAGCTTGGCGAAGAAAAATAATGAAACAGATCCTCATTAATTATGGGTGAAAAAAAAAATCTGTATGGACATCCACTATGACGCACCTTCGCACATCTTTAATAATTTAAAGACAATTAATACAAAATTGACAACTACATAAATATTTTATATTGATTTAATTTGTTTTGAGAAGACTTTTTATTTGGATAATACAAGAAAAATAAGAAAAAAAAATTACACCTTAAGAAAAATCACAAGCATTCTATCAGCTAACAACATAAGAGAGAGCTTAACAAAAGGTTACTGATGCATTGCCCAATTAACTTACGTCTTGCTCCAAATTTTGTTAAAAAATCTGCAACTTGATTAGCTTCTCGCAAGATATGATTAAGTTTTGAGAAGACTAAGTTCTCGGAAAGCATGAGTTTCGGAAATTTGTGGGGTGAGAAGTGGGTAGAGTGAAATGTGGATTAGGCATAGGGTAATATTGTAACCATCAAGAGGGAGCCAGAAGTCAAAGGGGCAATTGTTTCCTTGGACTGAACCTGCCATGCTCCTGAAAATATGGATAATTAGAAAATCAATAGAATTGAGATCGATCTAGCAAGCTCCAATACATTGTGGGAGCTGTTCAATTTACAATATTGATATTGTGCAATTTTAATGTTTAGGTAAATGTGCCTGAATTTTTTTTTTAATTTCTTTATCATAGAGCTTCATGGCATAACTTTTAGCTTAGTGATTGACCTCATGGAGGAAACAAAGAAAAAAAACTTAGAGATAGAAGGTATTTATATATCATCATTAATAGTATTAATTGATATAACAACTAGGAAGTAAAATTGTTNATATTGTAACCATCAAGAGGGAGCCAGAAGTCAAAGGGGCAATTGTTTCCTTGGACTGAACCTTCCACGCTCCTGAAAATATGGATAATTAGAAAATGAATAGAATTGACATCGATCTAGCAAGCTCCAACACATTGTGGGAGCTGTTCAATTTACAATATTGATATTGTGCAATTTTAATGTTTAGGTAAATGTGCCTGAATTTTTTTTTAATTTCTTTATCATAGAGCTTCATGGCATAACTTTTAGCTTAGTGATTGACCTCATGGAGGAAACAAAGAAAAAAAACTTAGAGATAGAAGGTATTTATATATCATCATTAATAGTATTAATTGATATAACAACTAGGAAGTAAAATTGTTAACAATAATAATATGAATTGTCTGCTTTAAGTATAATCTTAATATCAAGCGATTACGAACCATTTAATATACCCACCGTTTTGATTAGGCATAGAAAAGGGTCTAAATTATTTTAGTCCTCAAATTCTACTCGTGATATTCATATCAAAATTAATATTGTAAAATTGGTTGTAGAGGTATATTGAATTGTTAGGTTTTGTGGGTCATAAAAGTGTAATATTGCTTTGGTGCAATGCAAATGAGGTTTAATGTCAAGAGAAATTTAATGGATTAAGTTCGAGTCGTGGTGTGGTTATTTATACCTAGATCAATATCGATCTTAGGTTAATCAGTTTCAATGAAATTTGAAAATTGAACACTCCATAATTTCTTCCACTAGTGGGCCTACTAAAGAAATTAATCCAATGGTTTTAGATTTCCTAAACACTCTATCCTCTTTAACAGTGATCATTGAAAAATTATTTGCAGTCTCCTAAACCCTTAACAGCTGGAGTAGAAAATGATTGGACATGTCCGAGAATTCGGACGCATGGGATTAAACAAAACCTAACATCTACAATCAACAAGATTTCCATGCCATTTTTATTCCCATTTGAATCCTTATTTGGCATAAATATATGAAACTGCACCAAACAAGCATGCCTAAACAATGAGCTGGTCAACTCCTAAGCACACGTTAGTTAGCCTTCTACTGTGTGCTTAGCCAAATCCCATTAAATAATGTTTTTGTTTAAAAAAATCTGCGGAAATTCACAGTTAACATTTACTTCCCTTTCAACCCAGAAAACAAGTACACAATATTCTCCATAGTTCAATTTTCTCATTCCCATTATTCACATGTGGCTTATTATTTTACCAACAAACTTATCAAGAGTTTCCATGATTTGGGTTTTCATCAAATCAAAAGAAGCATAATTTCTCATGGTCAACTAGTGATCCCCAGATAGAAAATCAAATAACCCAATTTTCTGATTTGGGTTTCTTCCTTTGCTTGTTTGGCTCTTGATTTCTTTTCTGGGTTGATCACCTGATGCAATAACTTTGATTTATACTTCCTTCCCCACTGAACACAATAACTAACCTTTACAAGTTCAACCTTATATTTGCCCCGCCACTTTCTCTTTGATAATAAGAAAGTGTGCTTTTTTTAACTATTAACCACAGATGATTTCTTGTTTTTGGTGTGAGAGGTTTTGGGGCCCTGTGTTGCCTATGTAGTCCTTTAACTGGTCAGTTACACTAGGCTTAAATGGTGAAGCCTTAAGCAGCTGTGTGCAAAACTCTTGTAGCACTTGGAAAGTAAGGAATGCCAATTGCTTTAATCACAGGTCCTAGGACGTTGTAGGCATAACCCTTTAAGCTTTTTTTTTTTTTTTACACACAAAATTCAGAGCGTAAATAGGTTACTCCAATTTTATGGTAGATCGTACTATATTGAATGAATGCCTACCAACAAAGTATCATCAATAAAACTTGAACTGAAAATTCGTAACATTCAAGCTAAGAATGTGCATGTGGAGTTTCTTAGTATCAATTTCCTATGTACTCAAGTTACTTCTTTGGTTGGTCCCATTTTCTTTTGACCTTAGATAATTAATAAGTCTACAGAAAATATTTTGTAAACGTCAAGTTTTTTTTTCCTTCTTCGCTTCTTCTATATTTTCAATTACAAAAGTAACTCATTAATTTATTTTTTATAAAAATCTAAAGATAAAACATGTCTATTAAGGTATTGAGTTTCAAATGAATACAACATTAGATAAAAAAATGATAAAAGGTAAAAGATTAATTGTTGATTTTGTTTTGAAATCAAAATAATCATCTTTCATGAGAGAAAGCATACCTGCATGAGGTAAAAGAGGTAATAAGGGGAAGTTGTATTCGAGTAAAAGTAAATAAATAAAAAGCTTATGTACTGCAAATGGGCGGGGAGGTCATGTGTAATCACAATATTTATATATATTAGCCACAAACTTTGGGGGCCATAACCCCTCTAGTACAATTCGAACTTAAGAACATTAAAAACTGTTTGATTATTGTTATACTTGATTACAAGTGATAGCCTTAAACTTATAAATGGACACAATCTTAAGGTTACAGTGCTTATCACATAAGTATACATATCCTATTAGATAACTCCTACTTATAAGATAGGATAATTACTCTTAGGAGACATTTGGTACAAGAATTTCTTTTGGTTTCTTGGGAATCATAATTTGGAAAACTAAAATTCTTACGTTTGGTACAAGGTTTTAAAAAAATATTCCCATGCAAATAGGATTCCTGAGAACAATTTTTGAGTAAATTTCTTACAAAATAATTCCCCTAGGGAGGGTGGTATTAGATTCCTATGACATGAGAAACTTTTTTAAAATGTAAGTAGAGCAAATAAGATAATTAACTACTTATATAAAGATAAAATGAGAGCTTAAATAATTATATGATACTTCTCTTTAAAATCGTATCACCCTCCATGCGCCAACATAGTTCAACTAATGATGCTAATAACCTTATGTACTTATAATTCATTTTAGTAATAAAATAATTCTACTTATCTAAGTTGGGAGCTGGTCATGGTGATAATTAGGTCAAGTGGCTAAAACCCTCATGCGGGGATGAATCTTCATGTTTTGGCAGATCCTACTGGTTTGGGATTGTGTTTTGAGAAGCTAGCGGTTTGAAAAAACCATTACACTGCACTTATCCAAATATGTATATATTTTTTGGGGAAAAAAAACATTTATATATTATAACCCCACATCTTCTTTAAAAACAAACCTAGAGAAAGAAATAAAAATAAAATAAGAGTTTTTATTAAAAAAGGCAACGACTTGTCTACCAAGTTCATGATTCATGGTTCATGGTCACCACCCTATCTATTTCTCATCTTAATCTTTTTCAACAATGGGAAATATAGATATGAATAAAATGATACACCTCACTTTAGCCCGTGCACTATAAATTCCTAGTAATCTGTCCATTTAAATTAAAATTTGACTATTTCCTTGTTTTCTTCTTCCTTGCACCTTATAACCTTAAACCCCTAAACGCACTCATTCACCGCCTCACTCTCTCACCTCTTCACCTGCAATCCTTGAATCTCCTTTAACTTTTCCACCATGGAAGCCCAAGAGCAAGAAAAAGTGATTTCCCAATTGAAATCACTTAAGATGGAAGCAGCCTCTTTTGCAGAGGACAATATGGCAAAGCAGGAGCAACCTCCACCTCCACCGCCATGCCTTGAGGAGGTGGAAGCGATTATTGGGTACAGTTTTAAGAATAAGAGCTTGTTAGAAGAGGCTTTCACGCACTCTTCTTACGAAAGGGATAAGTGCTTTTCCTATGAGCGTTTAGAGTATGTTGGGGACGCAGTGCTTAATCTTTTGATCACCAAGGAGCAATATTTCTTGTATCCAAACATGGCACCCGGTAGATTGACCAGGCTCCGCGCCGCAAATGTGGACACGGAGAAGCTCGCGCGTGTGGCCATCAGACATGGATTGCATCATTATCTCCGCCATAAGAAACCTCTTCTTGAAGAACAAGTAAGTCTCACGAAACTCTGTTTTTTCTCTCTTTTACTTTATTTTTGAGGCTGCATTTAAATTATTGCTTGATGTACAATATCCTATAGTAGTCAGTTTTTATTTTTTTTCCTCATGCATAAAATCTTTTGAATAAATTGATCAAATTAACCGTTGCAATTATCAATGTATATAATTGATCTTTTTAGGCATCTTGTATTCAATAATTGATAATATATTAGCAGTGAATTAGTTTTGAAAATGACCTTTTCATTATTGATATGTGATTAAGTCTACCCTTGTAAATGCCATTGCTTTGATTTTATTTTAGGAAATTTCTGACACCATTAGTTATGAAATCATTTATAAATTTACAGATTATTTCTCACAAATTAAATATTATACAAAGTGTATTTTTGCTAGATTGCAAATAGGTTTGAATTTTAAAAACCTCTTATAAATATTATATCACATGAATTCAGTTGTTTATAGTTGGAAGGACACTGGGTCCAAAAAGTGCAAAATATGGTTGCTTTTATATTATGCAAAATAATGAAAATACTTCTCGGATTATTCTATTTTATATTTAAACATGAAAAATCACATATTAAACAAAATAAATATATAATTTACATATGATAACTACATATGTAAATAGAATAATCATATAACACTAAGGAACATTTTAGTCATTAATTTCCTATATCTACACAAATCTATCTTTTGTTCCCTGAGAATAATTCTCCTATGAAGATTATGAAAGTAGAAATGTTCCACATACAAAATATTAGAGTCTAGAAAGAATAGTGATTATTCTCTTTTGTCTCCACGGCTAGCTTATGTAATCCATTAATATAATGAGTCATTATCATACCTAATTATATATACTTTGTTGAACATAGAACAATTGACTTGGACTTTTGGGAAACTTGCTAAGTTTGATTTAGCCCTTTGATATGAATAAAGGACACACGAAGGAAGGTTCCTCAAAAAGAAAATGAATGGACTACTCCTTTCTCCAATTGATGAAAATTACTTGTATTTAGTTAATTTGCTTATGTATCTCTGAAACAAATGGGTTTTGTGTGGTTAATATTGCGAAGATCCGAGAATTTAGCCGAGGGATCATGGAGTATCCATTGCATTCTAATGGCCTCATTGACGCGCCAAAGGATCTAGCTGATATTGTTGAATCAACTATTGGTGCTGTCTTCATTGACTCTGATTCTTCCATTGATACAGTTTGGAAGGTACCTTGCCTATTTCCCTTTCTAGTTTTCATATTGACTATCAAATTGCATGTCAATAATAATATTCATTATTATAATAATACTGATAGAAATTTTCAATTTTTTTTTTCTTGTTAGATAGATATGGCTAGATTAACTAGCTAAGAAATATAAGGGAATAGGAATTTAAATCTGAGATTTTAATCTTTTTAAGAGATTCATAGATTTAATTGTATTACATGTGCTCTTATGTGACATACTATAAAAAGTTTAGATTTCTTTAACATAGTATCTATAATATCTTTTTAATACTTATTTAATTTGATTTCATGAGCTCATACTAATTTTCTTGTAAATTATTAATCTTTATTACTTCAATTCTTAAAGACAGCCGATTTTCTTCTAATTTAAATTGTCAACTTGAAAGTCAAGAAGACATTTTGTTCTCATAAGGATTTTAAAATTGATCTCTCTCTAACAAAAAAAAGAAAAAAAAAAACTAAGGAGTTATTGTTATTTGTTTCTAGGTATATTATTCTATTGAACTCACATATTTAGTTAGATAATACAAATGATTTTAATTATCAAATGATATTAAATAATTGAACTTTGCTTTATGGTATTTTAATTACCTTGATTTAAGATTTAATTCAAAAAGAATTACTTTGATGGTATATATATAGCTAGCATGAACATTACAAATATTGCAGATGATTAACTTTTTGGTACATAAGAGAAATAAAGAAGAACTACTTTCTAATCAAAACAATGGCCATGGCATTAGTCATACTCAAGTGAATTAACTCCAATAAAGGTGAAGAAAATAGTTTTAAACCACCCTCATGCTATATACAATGCACATGATTAATTTACTCTATAGAATCAATATCTTGGATTCTATATGATTTTTTAAAAAAAGACACATTAAATTTAACAAATCATAGTTAATGTGGCAAAATTTTCTATATCATTTTTTGAGCTAAATTTTTTAGTTAATTTAACCTTTTCTTTATAGTATTTTTTGTTACCTTGATTGAAGATATAATTAAAAAAAAAAAAAAAAATCAGTTTGATGCATACTATATATAAGTAGCAACCAATCTAGTGCTTTGCACAAATATTGCACATGATTAATTTAACCTTTTAGAATCAAAACCTTGGATTAGATATGGATATTTTTTCAAATTATATATTAAATTTTAATAAATCATAGTTAATATATGATACGCGAGCCTATGCGATTGAAAAATTTTGCATTAATTTCTGATGACAGGTGTTCAAAGGTTTGTTGGAGCCTATCATCAATCCAGAAACCATTAAAACACATCCTGTGACAGAGCTATATGAAGTCTGTCAGAAGAAGAATTTGAAAGTGAAATTCATAGATTTGTGGAAGGAGTCTATGGCAGTTGACGTTTTCATAGATGACCAAAAAGTGGGAAGAGGCACCTATGGCCTCAAGAAAGAGATAGCACATAACAGAGCTGCCAAAAATGCTTTGGATAATATTGGAACAATATTGAGTATCAAAGAGAATGCAAATGATGATACTTTAATTTGTTAGATTAAATTTTATATTTGTGAGTCATTAGCAAAGAGAACATTTATGTTTGTGTCTGATTAAGCGTATGCCACAAACATAAATGTTCTTATGCATATAATGATGAAAATAATTGAAAATTTCTAAGTAATGATTAATATTCTTTTTTCTTTGGAAAAAGGGTTTAGACTCTAGAGTGTGGCTGATCCCTCAACCTGATGTAAAGCCTAGGCTTAGGCTCAAGGCAATATTTTTAATATTACTATGCAATGATTAATAAGAGTTATTTAAAATAATTACTTTGGTAATATTTTTCAATTTCCTTTGTAAATTATAATTAGAAAATTCCTACTTTATGTTATAAAAAGCAAAAATTACTTTCAATAAATAATATTTAACCAAGGCTTATATACTCATGAGGTGAAACTTGCAAAATCCAAATTACCCATTAAAGGAGAAGGGAAAATTACCTAATTTTCAGATTGAGAAGAATAAATGTTTATCTCCATCCATCCAATAGGGGACCTACATAAGGAGAAAATGTGAACTCAGACCAAGTAGGGATGAATCACCTGAATTCCAATGTTTAAGTCAGTGATGAGTATATTGGGCTTACCGTATAAATGGGCTTGGATTGCTCTTATATAGCAGAGTCCAAGGGTAGTATGGTAAATGCCCATGAATGGCAAGTGGGCTTGTTCATGTGTTAAACCTTGTTATATTTTGGGCCCATATGATGATGTTGGGCCTTATTGGACTATTATATTGGGCTTCTACAAATCCTAGTACTAGCAGGTCTTCCATTGGAAATGTTGGAAATGTTAGCACGTTTTCCTCCAATTTTTTTTTATCATTTTATTTCCATCTTAAAGGTGGAAATGTTGAATTCTCACCTTGTGGAAACAATTTATTCATGCGAAAGGACAAAAAATTAAAAGAAGTGTGTTGAAATTTATCATTTATTTTTTAAGATGATCAAAGATTGACTTGGAAAAGTGTAAACAGGAGAAAACAATGCAAATTGACTTTATAAAAATGTGCAAACACAATTTCTCTTTCACAAATGCTATGTTTGATTTGATTGAAGTATACTTTATTTGAATAAGAATTATAATTGTACGACTTGCCTTCAAAATTGAGGACAATGATTAATTTTTGGCCCATGTGGGAACCTCACATTAGAGTGGGTCCCACCAAATGTACGCATCACTCCTCTCCTCTCATCTAGTATAAGGAGATTTCAAAACTGATAAATGGTCGGTATTATCTTCATAAAAAAATTGTGGTTAAATTTATTATTTATATTTGTAATTTCTAATCATAACTAATTGTAAATAACAGCCTAGATGATTATGTAATTTTCATAGAAAAAATTAAAGTAATATTTAGTCACTATTTTTACATTTGATTTTATTAATGTCATATTTTATTTAACGTCTAAATGTAATATAGACTAATTTACTCTCATTTAATATAAAAAAAAAATTTGAGTAAATTATAAAAGCTCTCATTTAATATAATTTTTTTTATTTAAAGCTAAAAAAAAATAATTTATTTGTAAATAATTTAGTCTATATTATATTTAAATATTAAACAAGATATAACATTAACAAAATAGAATATTGAAATAGGTGCTCTATTATAATTATTCTCTAAATTCGTTTTTTAAAAGAAATTCAATCTTATTTTTGTGGATAATCTTTATTTTGCAAGTTCTTTCTCCTAAATTAAATTATATTAAAAATTAAGTAAATATAATTAAATTTGTATGAATATAAAACAGGTATTATAAATTTATCTGTGTGCGAATACCAATACTCCTCCTATTAGGAAACCACTACGGCTTTTCTCTGTAAGTTCTCTCATTTGTTGATGTGAGAGCAAGAGGTCACTTTTGATTTTGTGGTGTTCTGCCTACAAAGATAAGGAAAGAATTATCTGTGATGTGTTGTGGGGCATTTGTTTTATAATTTTACATGATTAATCATCATGATGTCTCTAATAATCACAAAATAATTATTAAAATTATAGAATAACTATTAATCATGTAAAACTTCAAATAGCCATGAATATAGGGTTTTAAAATGCCACTAGTCAATGACTAAAGTGAAATCAAATATAATTTTAGTGATAATATGATTTCTATGTTTAGACATTTCACCAATAAAAGAGGAACTAAATAAAAGGTCACATGGTATTGAGAAGTGCATATTAGCCTCAAATTTCAATTAGTTGGTTTGGCGAAGGTGCATAGAAAAGTGAGTTGACTAGGTTACTTAGGGCAAAATCATTTGAATCAAAATTTCGATGAAAATAAGAATATTTCTTAGTGCCATTTTGCACGTGGTCGGCTACATATCACTAATTTATAATACCACACTAGAACCAAGGTTGTTAAAGTGCAAAGAGCATATGCATTTCCAACCAAGTCTTTCAACTTATATAATACTTTGCTTCATTCATTAAAGCCAGCACATACTTGAAAGCGAGTCTGAGAACTATGTTTTTTAATCTGTTTAACAAACATTCTTTCTGTTTTTCCAAACTATAGTGCATTTGACCCCTCCTTACTTTCTTTCTTGTTTGGCCCAAGTGAGAAAGAAGCAATTTGGTTTTTATAATAATTTTGACTACGACAATAAATTCGAATATAACATTTATAAATTATTTAAATCACTCAACTTACACTAAAAAGATACTATTCACATCATACTTTTTTATAAAATCTTATATTTAATTAAATTTGAGCCATTCAAAAAACAATTTACGGGGTTTTAATTAAAAATATAAGGTACAAAACTAAACTGTAAAGATATGGTGAAAAATGTAACCAAGTGCATAACATAACACCAAAATACTTTATTCAGTCCTTGTTTAGTTAAAGCAGAACACACTTTTTAAGTGGGTCACGGAAGAATAAACTTCTACTGCATACAATTACCATTTCTGCTATGAACCTTGAATCTAAACAGAACAATCTCCCAAACATGCCTTCCTTCAATTATTCCATATTCTCAACCCTTCACTTCTCCATAATTGGCTTCTTCCTCATAGTTTCACCAACCAAAGCAAGTGATGTTTTCAGGTTCTACAACTGCACAGGCAACAACACTTTTTCTCCAAATAGCACTTACCAATTCAACTTGAACACCCTTTTATCATCTCTTTCCTCCGCAGCTTCCGGCAAAACCACCGAGTTCAACACCACCGTGGCCGGTGGGGCGAACAAACGGGACACTGTCTATGGCCTTTTTGTGTGTATTGGACCTGCCAATCAGCAATGCAGTGAGTGTGTGGCAAACACAACCAAGGAAATTGCCTCACTGTGTGCCTTCAAAAAAGAAGCTTTAATCTGGTACACTGATTGCTTGGTTCGCTACTCGAGCTGGCCTTTCTTCACCACCATGGATGAAAAGCCTATGCACTGTGAGAAGAACAAGGAGGATTACAGTGGTGAATTTGAAGAATTCAACAGTGTTTTGAAATCTATGATGGATGATCTCATAAACCAAGCAAGTTCGAAGAAATTTGCTGTAAAGAAAAAGTCTATAAATGGGGACAAGCTGTTGTTTGGCCAAGTTCAGTGCATCCCTGATCTTTCTAGGGATAATTGCAGTAAGTGCCTCAAAGATGCTGTGGATAATCTTCAGAACTCATGTGCTAAAGGCAAGATAGGAGGAAGAGTTCTGTATCCAAGTTGTATGGTTAGATATGAATCATATATCTTTTTCTCATCTAGTCTTCTTAAAGGTTTGAACATTTTCCTCTTAGAAAGTCATGGGATTATTGAAAGAAAAAAAAAAATTCATTTTCTAATTGAAATGACAAGGTGTTTGATTCTTTCTTTGCAGAAAAAAGAAAAACCCCATACCTAGAACTTACCATGGTTGCTGTTGCAATTGTTATTTTGGGGGTCATTTTCTATTGTGGGTATCGTTTGCTACGTAGGAAACAAGGGAAGATCAATCTCAAGGATCTGAAAGGAAATTGTAATGTTGAAAAAGAAAAATATATACTCTCTTATCCTATCTCTGTTTTCAAGTTTTAAAATGGAGATAGTTCAGGTATGCTGACATGGTTTTTCAATGCAAATTTTTGTTAATTAGTTGGAGAAGATATCAGTAATGAGTTGAAGTCCTTGCAATTTGACCTGGATACAATTGAAGCCGCTACAAACAAATTTTCTGATGAGAATAAGATAGGGGAAGGTGGTTTTGGACCAGTTCATAAGGTAGTATATAAGCAGACTACATATCCTCTCCTTGTTTTTAAATATACTTGTTTTGGCTATGTATTTTACTGATGGAATTTAAATTTTAGGGTATGTTCTCTAATGGACAAGAAATAGCAGTAAAGAGGCTCTCAAGGAATTCCAATCAAGGAGATGTAGAATTTAAAAATGAGGCTTTACTAATAGCCAAGCTTCAACACAGAAATCTTGTGAGATTGTTAGGATTTTGCATGGAAGGAGAAGAGAAAATACTTGTTTATGAATTTGTGCAGAACAAGAGCCTTGATTACCATCTATTCAGTTTGGTACTTTTAGCCCTTTTCTTTACTTCAAAAATTGAAATTATGCCCTGAAAATGCACGGATTTTCTGTTGCTTTCTGATATACTGAATCTGGGTTGCTTTCTTCCTTGAGTATTGTGTCACAAATTGTGATATTATGCCTTGAAAATGCATGGATTTTTTGCTGTCTCTATGATTGGAAACAACTTACTGGTTTGCTGGATCTGGGTTGCTTTCTTACTGGAGCATTTTGTGACAAATTGTGTACAGATCCTCAAAATCAAAGACCTCTAACGTGGCCAAAACGATATAAGATTATAGGAGGGATTGNGCTTTACTAATAGCCAAGCTTCAACACAGAAATCTTGTGAGATTGTTAGGATTTTGCATGGAAGGAGAAGAGAAAATACTTGTTTATGAATTTGTGCAGAACAAGAGCCTTGATTACCATCTATTCAGTTTGGTACTTTTAGCCCTTTTCTTTACTTCAAAAATTGATATTATGCCCTGAAAATGCACGGATTTTCTGTTGCTTTCTGATATACTGAATCTGGGTTGCTTTCTTCCTTGAGCATTGTGTCACAAATTGTGATATTATGCCTTGAAAATGCATGGATTTTTTGCTGTCTCTATGATTGGAAACAACTTACTGGTTTGCTGGATCTGGGTTGCTTTCTTACTAGAGCATTTTGTGACAAATTGTGTACAGATCCTCAAAATCAAAGACCTCTAACGTGGCCAAAACGATATAAGATTATAGGAGGGATTGCTCGAGGAATTCTTTATCTCCATGAGGATTCTCGTCTTAAAATCATACATCGTGATCTTAAACCCAGCAACATTTTGTTAGATAGTGAAATGAATGCAAAGATCTCAGATTTTGGCCTTGCACGGATTATTGATTTGGATGAAAGGGAAGGAAATACAAGGAGAATTGCTGGCACATAGTAAGTTTTGGCTCCCTCTACAACTCCACCCTTCCTTAACACCAAAGTTAATAGTTAATAATTGATTGTGTTATTTTATAGTGGCTATATGTCTCCGGAATATGCAATGCACGGCTTATTTTCAGTGAAATCTGATGTGTATAGCTTTGGAGTCATGGTTCTAGAGATTATTAGTGGGAAGAGAAATGCTTATTTTAATGAACCAAACTCTTCCGATGACCTCCTGAGCTATGTGAGTTTCAAATTCCAAGTTGGTTTTTGTCTTTATTTACTGACTCTACATAAAAAAAAGAGCATGTGACTCAAGTCACTATACATTTATTTGACAAATTTTGCAGGCTTGGAAAATGTGGACAGATCAAAGACCATTGGCATTGTTGGATCCTACGTTAGAAGAAACAATTTCTGAAACTGAAGTCATTAGATGTATTCAAATTGGCTTACTATGTGTTCAAGAAAACCCAGATGACAGGCCAACAATGGCAACAATTGCTCTATATTTTAGTTACTTAGTGGATCTACCATTACCTTTAGAGCCACCATGTTTCCTTCATGGAAAAACAAAGTCAAGGGTGCCTATGGAAGAGTTAGAGTCTATTCAGTCTATGACCCATTCAATATCATCATCTGTTAGTGACATGTCTAGGAGTAAATCCTTCCCTCGATAACGGAAGGTTGATATATATTTGAATCTCTCAAAAGCTACAAATGAGTTATAGCTAGTCAGTCTCATGGTTGGATTTCTGCCAGTTTCTTACTACAATGGGCATTCACTTCTGAGTTCTAATGAAAATTGATATTTCTGAGTTCTAATGTACTTGTCTTTTTTCAGAAGGTATTTGAATGCATATGTGATCTAGGCTAAACATAAATATATATAGCCATTACATTTTGAAATATCAATTTAAAGTGGTAAGTTTAAAGAAAGGAGCCGGCTGCAGCATGTAGCATGTAGCATATGCTACCACTCATTTGTATGAACTATTGACCATAAACAGAAGAAATTCACAAAGCATGCCTTCCTCCAATCTGTTTCATAATGGACAAGAAATATCAGTAAAGACGCTGTAAAGCTGTGCTAGGAGCGGCAGAATTTGAGAATGAGGTTTTGCTAATGGGGAGTGCTAAGCTACTTCTCTCATACGGGAAGCACTACTCCCACCTCTTTGGGTAATTTTTAGTGAGGTCCACTTAGTAATTTTATTATACATTTAACTTACGTATATATAAGTGTATAAAAATCTCACTCATCATATTCAATTTCTCCCTTTTTTAAGCTAATGAATTTATCCTGTTTTGGGTAAGTATCTTAAATTTGTCTTTAAAAATAACATTAAATTAAAACCAAGGTCGCTGACAGCAGGTCTTTGATGATCAGACTCATCCACATTGCCATCAAACATGTTTACAAAATGACTGTATGAGTGAAATTTATAACACCTTTGGGCGTAAATTGTGCTATCATCTTGCTTCTTTCATATATTTCCTTATCACCAAAGGAAGCATTTGACAAATGTTCTCTTAAAAAACAACGCCCTAAGTACATATAGAGGATAATGTTACAACCTCAGGGCAAAGGATTTCCCTGCCCCCCTNAATGCATATGTGATCTAGGCTAAACATAAATATATATAGCCATTACATTTTGAAATATCAATTTAAAGTGGTAAGTTTAAAGAAAGGAGCCGGCAGCAGCATGTAGCATATGCTACCACTCATTTGTATGAACTATTGACCATAAACAGAAGAAATTCACAAAGCATGCCTTCCTCCAATCTGTTTTATAATGGACAAGAAATATCAGTATAGACGC
This sequence comes from Cercis canadensis, assembly GCA_003255065.1. NCBI lineage: Eukaryota > Viridiplantae > Streptophyta > Magnoliopsida > Fabales > Fabaceae > Cercis > Cercis canadensis. The sequence goes on from QAOA01005592.1 coordinate 121,791, forward strand.
TGTAAAGCTGTGCTAGGAGCGGCAGAATTTGAGAATGAGGTTTTGCTAATGGGGAGTGCTAAGCTACCCTCTCATAGGAGAAGTGCTACTCTCACCTCTTTGGGTAATTTTTAGTGAGATCAACTTAATAATTTAAGTGTACATTTAACTTGCATATACATAAGTGTATAAAAATCTCACTCATCATATTCAATTTCTCACTTTTTTTAGCTAATGAATTTATCCTGTTTTGGGTAAGTATCTTAAATTTGTCTTTAAAAATAAGATTAAATTAAAACCAAGGTCGCTGACAGCACGGCTTTGATGATCAGACTCATCCACATTGCCATCAAACATGTTTACAAAATGACTGTATGAGTGAAATTTATAACACCTTTGGGCGTAAATTGTGCTATCATCTTGCTTCTTTCATATATTTCCTTATCACCAAAGGAAGCATTTGACAAATGTTCTCTTAAAAAACAACGCCCTAAGTACATACAGAGGATAATGTTACAACCTCAGGGCAAAGGATTTCCCTGCCCCCCCCTCTCCCTCTCTCTCCAAAAGAGAAAAATAGAAAATCATGACAATAAAAGGTTAAATTCCTTTCAACAGTAAAAATTAGACCCAACTAGTACTGTAACATCAAAATCAATTATGAATCGTGAGGACGAATTTTACTTCTTACCACCTTTAACTTCCATCTTTAATTTGTCAACTACATCTGCCATCAAACAACACAGTCTAGCTTCAGCAGTTAAAGAACTAACCACTCCTGCTATTGATCTCAGCTCCTCGTGAAACTCCGGATGTAACACCAATGAAGAGAAGTTCTTATCAAGCATCAAACCAGGACATTTCACAACGTCTTCAAGTTTAGGAATCCAATCGCATGCCTTCAAACCCAAAACAGCTGAGGCATTTGAACATGGACCTGCCTGAGGAAACCTCTCATACTTCTTCAACCACTTCGCCAAATACCTAATCAATTTTATCATCTCTTTGCCATTCAACTTACTGAATGAAGGTGATAACATCACTTCATTAATGTTTGACGATGCAATCAGATAATGCAAGCAAAGCTCAGATGCAGAGAAACCATCATATGCAATCATAAGCAAAATGGAAGCCTCCTTTGCCACCAGCAATTTCTTCTCCTTAAGGTTGTTATCACTTGCTTTCTCAATGGCTAACAGTGCTTTCTTCTCCCATTCCTTCCTCACAGTTACCATACTATCATAAGCATCTTTGGACGGAGAAAGAAAATACTTCAAAATGCAGAGTATTTCAGATGACCCAAGATCCAAAGCATACTTAATACACAAAGAAAGCAAGTCAGACCTCTTCTTCTCTACTAGTCCAGAAACCAAGTTCGAATAACAAGAATGCTCAACAATACCATTAACAATCAAAGCCTCAACCAGTTCCCACATATCCAAAGAAACGCATCCTTCCAAAACCAAACCAGTAACACTTTTAACCATGAGATATCCAAGTCTGTCAATCAAGATCCTAGTATAATCACTATTAGATGAATCAAATCCCAATTGAAACTCCAACTTTATCCCTGATGTTTTCGAGATAGGAATTCAAAATACCAATGAACTCATCCTTCTCAAAACCATTGGTGTTCTTGAGCTTTTCCTTTAGATTTGTAAAGAACTTTTTGCCAATGTCAATGAGTTCAACGTCAGTTTGCGAGATTCTCCATCCAGTAAAGCCAGCACATACTTGAAAGCGAGTCTGGGAACTATGTTTTTTTACCTGTTTAAGAAACATTCTTTCTGTTTTTCCAAACTGTAGTGCCTTTGACCCCTCCTTACTTTCTTTCTTGTCTTAATTATAAATTCTAAACCAGCAAAGTAAAATGGTAAATATAATAAGTTTATTGAAAAAAATAAAATTTATCCGAGTTTCTTTTTCTCCTTCTTATATAAATTTTTATTTCAGCTTCTAATTATAGACCTTTTATTAAAAAAAAAAAAAAAGTAAACTTTATTAATGATTACAAATTTAATCCAAAAAAACCACTTTGGACATTCAAGTGAGAAAGAAACATTTTTTTTATTTGGCCGAACTAGATTTTTTTAAAGATTTTTATAATATTTTTAGCTACAAACACAAAATTTACAAGCTTTTTTCATTACTCTGATTACATTAAAAAAAAATACTATTCACATTATACTTTCTCATAAAATCTTATATTTAATTAAATTTTAGCCATTCAAAAAACAATTTTAAGGGATTTTAATTAAAAATATAAGGTACAAAATTAAACTGTAAAGATAAGATGAAAAATGTAACCAAGTACATAACACCAAAATACTTTATTCAGCCCTTATCTAGTTAAAGCAGAACACCCTTTTTAAGTGGGTCACGGAAGAATAACCTTCTACTGCATACAATACCATTTCTGCTATGAACCATGAACCTAAACAGAACAATCTCCCAAAGCATGCCTTCGTTCAATTATTCCATATTCTCAATCCTTCACTTCTCCATAATTGGCTTCTTCCTCATAGTNTAAGGTGAAAAATGTAACCAAGTAGATAACACCAAAATACTTTATTCAGCCCTTATCTAGTTAAAGCAGAACACCCTTTTTAAGTGGGTCACGGAAGAATAACCTTCTACTGCATACAATACCATTTCTGCTATGAACCATGAACCTAAACAGAACAATCTCCCAAAGCATGCCTTCGTTCAATTATTCCATATTCTCAATCCTTCACTTCTCCATAATTGGCTTCTTCCTCATAGTTTCACCAACCAAAGCAAGTGATGTTTTCAGGTTCTACAACTGCACAGGCAACAACACTTTTTCTCCAAATAGCACTTACCAATTCAACTTGAACACCCTTTTATCATCTCTTTCCTCCACAGCTTCCAGCAAAACCACCGAGTTCAACACCACCTTGGCCGGTGGCGCGAACAAACGGGACACTGTCTATGGCCTTTTTATGTGTAGTGGAGCTGCCAACCATCAGCAATGCAATGAGTGTGTGGCAAACACAACCAAGGAAATTGCCTCACTGTGTGCCTTCAAAAAAGAAGCTTTAATCTGGTACCATGATTGCTTGGTTCGCTACTCGAGCTGGCCTTTCTTCACCACCATGGATGAAAGGCCTATGTACTGTGAGAAGAACAAGGAGGATTACAGTGGTGAATTTGAAGAATTCAACAGTGTTTTGAAATCTATGATGGATGATCTCATAAACCAAGCAAGTTCGAAGAAATTTGCTGTAAAGAAAAAGTCTCTAAATGGGGACAAAGTGTTGTTTGGCCAAGCTCAGTGCATCCCTGATCTTTCTAGGGATAATTGCAGTAAGTGCCTCAAAGATGCTGTGGATGATCTTCAGAACTCATGTGCTAAAGGCAAGATAGGAGGAAGGGTTCTGTATCCAAGTTGTATGGTTAGATATGAATCCTATATCTTTTTCTTATCTAGTCTTCTTAAAGGTTTGAACATTTTCCTCTCAGAAAGTCGTGGGATTATTGAAAGAAAAAAAAAATTCATTATAGTTTCATTTTCTAATTGAAATGACAAGGTGTTAGATTCTTTCTTTGCAGAAAAAAGAAAAACCCCATATCTAGAACTTACCATGGCTGCTGTTGCAATTGTTATTTTGGTGGTCATTTTCTATTGTGGGTATCGTTTGCTATGTAGGAAACAAGTGAAGATCAATCTCAAGGATCTGAATGGAAATTGTAATGTTGAAAAAGAAAAATATATACTCTCTTATCCTATCTCTGTTTTCAAGTTTTAAAATGGAGACAGTTCAGGTATGCTGACATGGTTTTTCAATGCAAATTTTTGTTAATTAGTTGGAGAAGATATCAGTAATGAGTTGAAGTTCTTGCAATTTGACCTGGATACAATTGAAGCCGCTACAAACAAATTTTCTGATGAGAATAAGATAGGGGAAGGTGGTTTTGGACCAGTTCATAAGGTAGTATATAAGCAGACTACATATCCTTTCCTTGTTTTTACATATACTTGTTTTGGCTATGTATTTTACTGAAAGAATTTAAATTTTAGGGTATGTTCTCTAATGGACAAGAAATAGCAGTAAAGAGGCTCTCAAGGAATTCCAATCAAGGAGATGTAGAATTTAAGAATGAGGCTTTACTAATAGCCAAGCTTCAACACAGAAATCTTGTGAGATTGTTAGGATTTTGCATGGAAGGAGAAGAGAAAATACTTGTTTATGAATTTGTGCTGAACAAGAGCCTTGATTACCATCTATTCAGTTTGGTACTTTTAGCCCTTTTCTTTACTTCAAAAATTCGTATTATGCCCTGAAAATGCATGGATTTTCTGTTGTCCCTATGACTGGAAGCAATTTACTGATATACTGAATCTGGGTTGCTTTCTTACTTGAGCATTGTGTCACAAATTGTGATATTATACCTTGAAAATGCATGGATTTTTTGCTGTCTCTATGATTGGAAACAACTTACTGGTCTGCTGAATCTGGGTTGCTTTTTTACTGGAGCATTTTGTGACAAATTGTGTTCAGATCCTCAAAGTCAAAGACCTCTAACGTGGCCAGAACGATATAAGATTATAGGAGGAATTGTTCGAGGAATTCTTTATCTCCATGAGGATTCTCGTCTTAAAATCATACATCGTGATCTTAAACCCAGCAACATTTTGTTAGATAGTGAAATGAATGCAAAGATCTCAGATTTTGGCCTTGCAAGGATTATTGATTTGGATGAAAGGGAAGGAAATACAAGGAGAATTGCTGGCACATAGTAAGTTTTGGCTCCCTCTACAACTCCACCCTTCCCTAACACCAAAGTTAATAGTTAATAATTGATTGTGTTATTTTATAGTGGCTATATGTCTTTGGAATATGCAATGCATGGCTTATTTTCAGTGAAATCTGATGTGTATAGCTTTGGAGTCATGGTTCTAGAGATTGTTAGTGGGAAGAGAAATGTTTATTTTAATGAACCAAAGTCTTCCGGTGACCACTTGAGCTATGTGAGTTTCAAATTCCAAGTTGGTTTTTGTCTTTATTTACTGGCTCCACATAAAAAAGAGAGCATGTGACTCAAGTCACTAAACATTTATTTGACAAATTTTGTAGGCTTGGAAAATGTGGACAGATCAAAGACCATTGGCATTGTTGGATCCTACATTAGAAGAAACAATTTCTGAAACTGAAGTTATTAGATGTATTCAAATTGGCTTACTATGTGTTCAAGAAAACCCAGATGACAGGCCAACAATGGCAACAATTGCTCTATATTTTAGCTACTTAGTAGATCTACCATTACCTTCAGAGCCACCATGTTTCCTTCATGGAAAAACAATGTCAAGGGTGCCTATGGAAGTGTTAGAGTCTATTCAGTCTATGACCCATTCAATATCATCATCTGTTAGTGACATGTCTAGGAGTAAATCCTTCCCTCGATAACGGAAGGTTGATATATATTTGAATCTCTCAAAAGCTACAAATGAGTTATAGCTAGTCAGTCTCATGATTGGATAATTTATGTATTCTTGCAAACATTTTCTGCCAGTTTCTTATTACAATGGGCATTCACTTCTGAGTTCTAATGAAAATTGATATTTCTGAGTTCTAATGTACTTGTCTTTTTTAAGAAGGTATTTGAATGCATATGTGATCTAGGCTAATAAATATATATAGCCATTACATTTTGAAATATCCATTTAAATTGGTAAGTTTAAAGAAAGGAGCCGGCAGCAGGATGTAGCATGTAGCATATGCTACCACTCATTTGTATGAACTATTGACCATAAACAGAAGAAATTCACAAAGCATGCCTTCCTCCAATCTGTTTTCTAATGGACAAAAAATAGCAGTAAAGGGGCTGTAAAGCTGTGCTAGGAGCTGCAGAATTTGAGAATGAGGTTTTGCTAATGGGGAGTGCTAAGCTACCTCTCTCATACGGGAAGCACTACTCCCACCTCTTTGGGTAATTTTTAGTGAGGTCCACTTAATAATTTTATTATACATTTAACTTACGTATATATAAGTGTATAAAAATCTCACTCATCATATTCAATTTCTCCCTTTTTTAAGCTAATGAATTTATCCTGTTTTGGGTAAGTATCTTAAATTTGTCTTTAAAAATAACATTAAATTAAAACCAAGGTCGCTGACAGCAGGTCTTTGATGATCAGACTCATCCACATTGCCATCAAACATGTTTACAAAATGACTGTATGAGTGAAATTTATAACACCTTTGGGCGTAAATTGTGCTATCATCTTGCTTCTTTCATATATTTCCTTATCACCAAAGGAAGCATTTGACAAATGTTCTCTTAAAAAACAACGCCCTAAGTACATATAGAGGATAATGTTACAACCTCAGGGCAAAGGATTTCCCTGCCCCCCCCTCTCTCTCTCTCTCCAAAAGAGAAAAATAGAAAATCATGACAATAAAAGGTTAAATTCCTTTCAACAGTAAAAATTAGACCCAACTAGTACTGTAACATCAAAATCAATTATGAATCGTGAGGACGAATTTTACTTCTTACCACCTTTAACTTCCATCTTTAATTTGTCAACTACATCTGACATCAAACAACACAGTCTAGCTTCAGCAGTTAAAGAACTAACCACTCCTGCTATTGATCTCAGCTCCTCGTGAAACTCCGGATGTAACACCAATGAAGAGAAGTTCTTATCAAGCATCAAACCAGGACATTTCACAACATCTTCAAGTTTAGGAATCCAATCGCATGCCTTCAAACCCAAAACAGCTGAGGCATTTGAACATGGACCTGCCTGAGGAAACCTCTCATACTTCTTCAACCACTTCGCCAAATACCTAATCAATTTTATCATCTCTTTGCCATTCAACTTACTGAATGAAGGTGATAACATCACTTCATTAATGTTTGACGACGCAATCAGATAATGCAAGCAAAGCTTAGATGCAGAGAAACCATCATATGCAATCATAAGCAAAATGGAAGCCTCCTTTGCCAACGCCAATTTCTTCTCCTTAAGGTTGTTAGCACTTGCTTTCTCAATGGCTAACAGTGCTTGCT
>QAOA01005594.1:6687-19034 GCA_003255065.1 Cercis canadensis
GGGTATAAGGAAGTGTTGTGAAAAATGAAATTCCATGATTAGCCAAAGAAGACTTTAACTTAATGAATTCACCTACATTCTCTTAGTGAAAATAAGTAATTGAATGATTGAAGTAAGATTCCACGAGTTTTAAATTGAATAAAAACATGAAATACATCTAACTTTTGCTTAAGAGGATAAAACCAATAATATCTTGTGAAATGATCAACAAAAATTACATAATATTTGAAATTATCAATGGAAACATAAGGAGAAAGATCCCATACATAAGCAAAAATACATTCTAATGGTTTTGAGCTCCTAAGACTAGAAGTAAATGGCAAATGGTGACTCTTATTACAGGAGCAAGATGGGCAGTCTTGAATGTCTTTCTTAATAGGAAGATGATATTGAGCAACTAAATGTTGAAGAGTTCATGATTGTGGCTGGCCTAAGCGATGGTGCAAAAGTGATGAAGAGGAATGGCGTTAAGCATAGAACACTTGAGGAGACCGAGGAGCAAAGATTGGGAGAGGATAAGTGTGATTCCAACTTGGGCCTTGAAGAAGGGTTGCCCTCATAGTCAGATCCTTTACACAAAATCAAAATTGTTTTTCATGGAAGAAACACAATGAACATTGTGTAAATGAAATGTTGAAGAAAGAGATTTGAGTTGAGTAGAGCCAAGGTGGGTAATTGAAAAACTTGTACCATTACCCACAAGCAAGTGATAATACCAACATAGTCTTGTTTCTGATATGAGGTATTGGAGTCGTTAGTGACATGATGGGAGGCTTTAGTGTCTAAAAGCTAGGGTTGAGGATTAAAGGCCGGTTGGGTGGTGCTATAGTTGGCTTTAGGAGGTTTGTTAGGTCTAAGGTGAGGAAAACTTTTGTAGCACCGGTTGGCTATATGATCAGGTTTAAAGCAGAGTTAGCATATGATGGGAGATGAGGAGGCAAATAGGTTAGATTGGAGCTAGTTTTTGTGACGGAGAAGAAGATTTGGATGAGGGGAATTTATTTTTGAAATGAGGTGTTTGATGCTTGCTAGCAATGTTGGTAGTGAGAGGAGTGATATGGTTTATGTTTTCAAATTTTTTTAAGATAAGTCTCAAAGTCAATAAGCTTATCCCTTAATTCCACAAAGGTGATGAATGTGTCCCTAGCCCTAATAGGGCCGGATATCTCCTTGAACTCAGGACCAAGTCCATTTAAGATATGGATAACTAAATCAAGGTCATCTACTAGAGTAAAGATAAGAACTACTTCATCTACAATATTTTTCTTGTGTTGCAGATATTGATCAATGGAATGATAGCCACGGGTAAAAGTAGAGAGCTGTTCCATAAGAGACATTAATCTAGAACGGGAATGATTAGCGAAAAGGATTTGTAGATGATCCCAAGCTTTCTTGGCAGTGGCTGGCTTGCCAAGAAGATTAAGTACTTCGGGCTCAAGGGAGGTAGTAATGGTGTGGAGGAGGAACTTTTCTTGCCTAACCTACATCATGTATTCAGGGAGGTAGTAATGGTTTTCAATAGGCAGAAATTGTGAATTGAGTGGTACAATCTCAACAAGTGGACCCACTTAAACTTTATTATGTTTTTTTTCGCTTCTTTTGACTAAGATTTTGCCAATTGTATATGTGTACAATAATGTGGGTGGTAAGTTGGTTTTTATATCGCTTATCTTGTATTTATGTTTGATTCTTATAAATTAATGTTTCTTTTATAGGTTTTCACTTTAGAAGTCTTTGGAAGTCACTTTGGTGTTAAAAGAGAAATTTTGGCAAATTTGGGATGGAGGCAGTAGCTTGGGTGCCGTAGCCTCGAGTCTAGGCATGCACCTCAATCTCCGTAATTCAGCAAAAGTCAAGATCAAGTAGCAGCTTGGGGGCCACAACCTCCAATTTGGGCGCCGCAGCCCCCATCCTTAACTAAAATGCACTATTCAAGTAGAAACTCCATGGCCGCAACCCCTGACGGTGAACTCAAAATTTGACTTTCAAATTTCTTATTTTCTTTAAGATTCCTATTTTATTTTAATTCTTTTTTGTTTTAAACTTCTTAGTACCTATAAATAGGATTTTTGAGACTAAATTAAGTTTACACACATTTTTACAAAATAGGCAAGAAGAGAAAGAAGATCAAGCTTGAAGATTAGGATTTCATCATTGATTTTCAGAGTCTAAGAGTTTCTTTTACCTTTTTCTCTTGTACTTATGTCTAATTTCTGTGTAATTATTTTTTCTTTCATAGTTATGAACTAAATTCCCTTCTAGGGCTATGATGTAGCCTAGCTAGGAAGATATGTGATTTTCTATTTCTTTAATTCAAGAATTTCTTTATTAATTGTTTTCTTCTTCTTAATTCTTCATGCTTCTAATTGTTTGATCACTAATTAGTTGAATAGATAATTACAATGAGACTAGGAGGTAATTTGTAATTAAAGATCATAGAGATTAAGAACATAGGTTGCATGTAGGATAGATATACCTCTATGGCCTATGTAGTCAATTAAAGAGAACCAAAGAATTAAGTGAATTTCTAGGTTATTCGCAATTCACATAGGAATATAGTAAGTTCATAACTTAGAAATATTTTTGTTTGACATTAGGAAAGGCTAATAAATAATTTAGGGTTCTTGGCTAACAATTAAGAAGATTGTTCTTGGTTAAGGAATTAGGAATAGCAAATTGGAATAGCTATGGTGAAATCAAAAGCCCTAGATATTTCTCATCTATCTTTTTACTTGATTTAATATTCTTGCCTTTAAATTATTGTTTGATTTTCAATCTTGATTTGTCAATATAAAATTAGAATACACCCAATTTTGGTACTTATTAGCATCAATCTCCATGGGATGATACTTTACTCTCATTTTATTACTTGAAAACAATAACTTACACTTGCATTAGATTTTCGAGGACTGTGCATTTATTAATATCAATACTATGGTAGTCTAATTTTAGTCTAGATCTTTATTTTTTCTATTTTATGCTTGTGCTCTTTGTTTTTCAGGACTTCTCTCTAGTGTATGAGAAGTGGGGGGCACAGTAATCTACTACCTTTGGAATCTGAAATTGAAAAACATGTAAGAAACATTGAAGGAAAGAAGAAACGTCACTATTCTAGCTTAAATCACTATAGAAGATGCCTAGCAAAACAAAGAGCCAGCAGTGGTACCAGTGATGGCTCGAAAAGCATTGAAGGATTATAGAATTGCTAAGGGGCCAACCCTTATCTCAGGGATCAATAGGCCATCAATTCAAGCTAACCAATTTGAGATCAAGGCTAGGGTAATACAGATGATGCAAGCTAACCAATTTTGGGGGGTTAGTAATTGAAGATGCAAATGTACACTTGGCTAGATTTCTAGAGATTTGTGACAACTTCAAGTATAATGGCGCCATTAACGATGCCATTTGACTATGCCTATTCCCTTTTTCACTGAAGGATGAGGCAAAGAATTGGCTATACTCTTTTGCACCAAGATCTATCAGTACATGGGATGAAATTACCAAGTAATTTTTGGCAAGGTTTTTTCCACCAGCAAAAAGCCAAGATGCGCAATGAAATTAATACCTTTGTGGAACAAAATATGGAAGGATTACATAAGCTTGGGAGTGCTTTAAGGGCTTATTGAGGAAGTGCCCACACCATGGTTTACCGGAGTGGCTCCAAATTCAAACTTTCTACAATGGTTGGAATGGGTGCACTAGAACTCTACTTGATGCTGCCGCAAGTGGGTCACTAATAAAGAAAACTGATGAAGAGGCATTCAAGTTACTTGATCAAATGGGGGCAAATTCTCGCCAATGGCCTTCTGAAAGGGTTCCAACTAAGAAAACTTATGGGATGCACGCAATTGATCCCATTACAGCCTTTAATGCCAAGATGGAATCTCTTGCAAAGCAATTAGGCCTTCTGACAACCAATGACATCCATACTCCTCAAGTCAAATGTGAAGTATATCATGATGATCACTCTAGTGCAAATTGTCCAGTAATGAATATGAATGGCCTATCTTCTCTCGAGGAAGCTCAGTTTGTGGGAAATTCTAATAGGCAAGGTGCACACCATATTCCAACATTTAAAATCTGGGATGGAGAAACCACCCTTAATTTTTCTTGGAAGATCTCTCAGAATGTGGCTAACCCATTTGAATTCCAAGCTCAGCCACCACCACCCAAAGTCTTATTAGAAGATGCCCTTGCTCAGTTGATAGTGAACACTACTTAATTCATGACAAAGACAGATACTACTTTGCAAAACCAAGCTGCTTCCATTGGCAACTTAGAGGTGTAAGTTAGGAAATTTTTTAATATTCTCTCTTCTAGAGATCAAGGCACATTGCCTAACAATACTGAAATAAATCCTAGGGAGCAAGCCAATGCTATAACTCTTCAGAATGGCAAAGTTATGGAAAAGCTTGAGAAGAAAGCTATAGTGGTAGAAAAAGCACCTTAAGCAAATGAGGAAGCTATTGTACCTATTAAGGAGGCTCAAAAAGGGGAGGAGACTAAATCTAAGTCCATATTTTTTCCTGATAATCCTCCACCATACAAGCTCTGTGTACCGTTCCCTAACAGGTTTTAGAAGCAAAACTTGGACAACCAATTCTCCAAGTTTCTTAAGGTGTTTAAGAAACTCCACATAAACATTCCCTTTGCAGAGGCCTTGACATACATGCCAAGCTATGTTAAATTCATGAAGGAGATTCTCACCAACAAGAGAAGGCTAGGTGATCTTGAGAATATGGCACTTACTGAGGAGTGCAGTACAATCCTACAAAAGAAATTGCCACCAAAATTAATAGATCCAGGGGGATTTAATATTTCTTGCACTATTGGCAACTTAACTTTTGGTAAGGCACTTTGTGATCTTGGTGCTAGTATTGACCTTATGCCTCTTTATGTTTTCAGGAAATTGGGTATAGGAGAAGTTAAACCAACCACCATCTACTTGACATTAGCGGATAGATCAATCAAATATCCAAGGGGAATCCTTGAGGATGTATTGGTGAAAGTGGACAAGTTCATCTTCCCAGTGGACTTTATTGTGCTAGACATGGAGGAGGACTAAGAAATCCTCATAATTCTTGGTCGTCCATTCTTAGCAACTAGGAAAGCTCTCATTGATGAAAGCAAACTCTTTAAAGAAACCAATTGAAGCTTGCATTGAGGGGATCTATGAAGGAAAAGCCACCTGACTCAGAGTTTCAAGATAAGAAAATCCTCATAAAGCAAGTGGTTGGTTCCTTACCTCAAGTTGATCCTCATAAGAAAAGAAAGAAGAAGAAGCCCTCCTTCAAAAAGATATTTTTGGAACACTTCAAGAAGTCTTCTTACTTTGGATATGAAAATAAGGCATGGAGCTTAAAAGAGAATGGCCAACAATCTAAAGCTCAATAAGATAGTGGAGTGAAGTTCCAGAAGGCCTCTAGTACCTTTTTTTATTTTGGTTAATTCATTCAAGAGATAGTCTGGCTGAGGACTATAAAACAAGCACTTTTTGGGAGACAACCCATTTTCTAAACCCGTCATTTTGTTTTGTTTTGTTGATTTCTTATATTTTTATCTTATGTCTTTAGTTATGTGTTAGGTTTAATTTTTCTTTAGTTTTGCTAAATTTCAAGTGTGAAACTAAGTTTTGGGGTCCAAGATGTTCACATGCAGAAAAATGGAAATTTTACAAAGTTGGACAGAGTGTAAGACGTTGCAGCTCACCAACAGGGTGCCGCAGCACCATTGTGCTACAAAAATCCAAAATATTGGGTGCCGTGGCGCACCAATAGGGGACCGCAGCACCCTTGTGTGAGAGATAGATAGACCTTACCGTGCTGGAGCATTGCCCCACGCAGCCGCACTGTCCTTACAACACCCACAAAAAAAGGGCATGTACACAGCATCCTTATACCCAATTTTGGTATTTATTACATGAAAAAAAGATAATGTACACTTGTGTTAGAGTTTTATGCAAATAGTGAGCTTAACCAAGTAGCATTATTTTAAGGAAACGACATAAATGCCACAAGTTACTAAAATGCAACAACTAACAGGGACATGTGGCACAAGTCTATTGGTGAAGTGATGTAGTGCATTTTAAAGGCTACTAGTGGTAGTGATATTTTGGGTAATTACGAATTATGCATGGAATTATATTGGAATTATGTTTTTGTCTTCGAAATTGTGGGACTTATAAAATGAGGCCCCACAGTAGCATTTGAAAATGAATAAATTTTTTTAATAATTAAATTATGTTGAAGTTGAAAATACACAAAGTATGATATTTCTCTCCATTTATATATTTTTCATAGGAAACTTTATGAAAAAGTTTTAGAAAGAATTATATTCAAATTTATACCTAAAGATTCATAATTTAAAATAAATTTTTAAGCATGATAAAATTTAAAATGTACATTAACAAATAGATTAGGAAGAGTGAAGAACTATATTGTAAGAAAAAAGTCAAAAATAAAAGTGAATAAATCTAACTATCTCTCTTACTCTTCATATTTGCGAGTAGTGGGATTTGTAAGATACTATTCATTTTCTTCTTTGTCTAGCAACTAATTAAGGATTTTCTTTTTAATTAGAAAGTGAATTTGATAAGATGAATGAAAGTGTAAGTTATAGATAATAGAAACTTATGCTATACTATATACATCATGTCACTATTTAGTGGGCTTGTTTCAATTTTTCATCTATTAAGTTAAAATGAAATGGATTGCTTGAATGTATTTTCACTATCTTAATTTGACACTAATCATCTCCAATTGAAAATAATTGTAATAGAATTAGGTCTTTTTTTTTTATTATTTTATATTAATTAAGTTCAATTAAAATAGAATTTGAAATTACTACTTTTTTTCTTGTCTCTAATTAACATTGATCAAGTTCAAGTGTGACTCATATTAATTATATAAAACTAAAATTGAACTTTCTTTTTTCACTTTGACAATAATTAAATTCAAATGAAATGAAATTATATCACTACATTATGTCACATAATGATTAAATAAGGGTATTAAGTTGTGAAATTATTTAGTTAGATTGCACATGGTGATTAAATATGGCACGTGACTTTTAAATTGTGCCCATCATCATGGTATTATTAAATTAAATTAGATTTTTTAAAACCAAAACAAAGGCTACATAATAATTCAATCAAGGCATTTATGTGTGAAATTTTTTAAATTTATCACAATAACTAATGTCAAGGTAACTAATACCATAATGTTACTTTGAAGTTGTTTTAAATTGAGACACTAAAGTGCGAAAGTTTATTATTAGATCAAATTTCTTAATATATAAGAATCTCCATAAATTTTAATTCTAAAATTCAGAATTTGTTTTGAAACATGTGCAAAAAAAATTATTTTTTTTTGAGGGAAACAAAAATCAGATATTTACACATTACATAACATGTAATGATATAATTACTATATATTTAGTTTGGCCATTAATTTATTATCCTTTATTACTTTTTGAAACAATTTATCTTTTTGAAAAAAGAAAATGCACTTAAAGATAATAAAGGGAGAAAATAAATTTTGGACTAGTTAAATACAGAAAGTTGAAACAAGTTAGCACATTTTCTTCTATTTTCTTTTAAAAATATTTATTTACCTCCTCCTCCATCTTGTTCTTCTTCACTTGATTAGAAACTAATATCCTTAATTTTTCTTCAATATCAAGAAGTATTGCCAATGTACTAAAGTTTTTTTTGACCTATAATTTTGGTCATTTAAGAAATGGAAATGTATTGGAAACATATTATAAATTTTTTGTAAACAGAAATTTTTTTAAGAAATGTATTTAATATTTTTATGGTATAAGTTTATACAAGTAAGTATAATTTTAAGAAATTCTAACTAATATAATACTACTTAACAAAAGATATAAAATGATTGTAAAATTATATATTACCCAGCTCCATGCGAATTCATTCTTATATATGTCCATGAAATACATTTATAAATCTTAAATAATAGAAATAAATTTAAATACCCACTAAGTTCCTTTAAACCACTAATAAATTACATATTTTTTTTATTCTATAAATATAGGAAAAGGAAAAGGAAAAATGAAAAAAGTATCACACCTTTCTGCAGAAAAGGGGGAAAAAGAAGAAACCGTAATCAAGAAAAGAAACGTATACACTCTGTGGAAAAATCTACAAAATGGCAAAAACCTCCATGATCAGTGTTGTTATCTACAACTCATTGCCAAGTGTCATGCCATAATTGGCTTGTCACTGTATGTCAGTTGTTGAATTTGAGCAACATGTGACATGGAAGTCGCACCCTTATTTTAAAGATATGTTTAATAACATCATGTTTATTAATGCTGATTGTTGCTTTCTATACCATTTTTGTTATATTTGACAAATTTGAGAGTTGGGCAAGTTATGTGTCTCTTTCACGGTTTTACGACACTACATCACACTTCGAATAATTTTGTATCAATCATATTGTCTTCTCTCTTGTCGAACCAAATAAAGTGTCTGACTTTTACTTTGTCTTGTTTGTTATTATTAGAAGGAAAGTGAGTGATATTTCTATTCTTACTCTGTTTCACAAATCAAAAGGAAGAGCATATAGGTTAACAATTATCAAAAACGCTTATGTACCCTTTACAGTGTAAAATAGTTTAAAAAACATTCACTTGTTGTAAACACGTCTTCTTCTATAATACTTTAAAAAAGTTATTTTGATGTCTATATAATATTTTGGCATTGCTTAACTAAGCTAAAATCAAAGTGTGTCGGTATATACATATTTCAGTTTTATATTTCTGTTTGGTTCTCTTTCAAAATGCATTATCAAGTAATTGTCATATATATTTGGTAAAGATTAATATTTATCTTTGTATTTAAAATATAAATTTCCATTGAAAGTAAAGAATAACTTCTAAATTTTATGGCAGTTACACATTCAATTTTCCTTTATTTTTCTAAAATATCATAGATCTCCTCCAAATATTGAAGATATGCTACTGATTAATTTAGTTTAAGTATTTAAAAAAGATGTTCAAGTTCAATCATATGCGATAAATATTATAAAAGAGCATTATTTGTAGGCCTTTGGATTTATTTATTTTTTTCGGCTTGGGTCCTTTAAAGTGAGGGTAGCACTTTAAAGAATAAAGTAAACTTGGATAGAAAGATACTATGTATGATCTAATGATAAGAGGTTACGAATTCAAGACAACATGTAACAAAAAAAATAAGAGTGAACTTAGATCTCATTAAGAGGGTATCAAGGAAGAGAATTTTCAAAATTTTATAGATCCTCATCCAAGTGCATCAAATACTTTGACAAAATCTGATCCGTTGA
The DNA here is from genome assembly GCA_003255065.1 of Cercis canadensis. Lineage (NCBI taxonomy): Eukaryota > Viridiplantae > Streptophyta > Magnoliopsida > Fabales > Fabaceae > Cercis > Cercis canadensis. Next base: position 16,008 of record QAOA01005594.1, read on the forward strand.
TTTTTTTCATCAATGATTATTATTCTACATTTTACTCTCTAAAGTACATATCTCACTTTAAAGGATTTAAATTTTTTTTGTATATACTTTTTATATAAGGGCTTTTATATTTTTAGTGGCTGCCTTGCTTCGCTTCAATTACCCTTGAATAGAAAAGTATCAATAAATTAGATTAGAAACCCCTATATGTGAAGTAATAATATGAAAACTTTGAATATAATTAACAAAAAAATTTAAGTTCAAATTTTCATATTGTTGTCTATTAAAGAAATTGAAAACTAAGATCTAGCTAAATTATTTTCAAATTGTTGAAAATTTGTGTTAGGTCTCAAGTCTAAGAGGAAAGCCCAACCTAAAAGAATAGCCTATTACGTGAGAGAGCCTCTTAGACTTAAGTACCATTATATAATAGCTTGTGGAATAGATGTGCCACTCATAACATTGCCCACCCCTTGAGAATCCGAATGCCCACAGATGGCTCTCACTCCGAACTCTTCTCAGGACCAAGTAGCCCTTTTGCCCTTTGGACGGCTTCACTCCAGACCTAATCAAGCATCAAATAGCCTTTTCCTAGGTCACACCATCTCTTAATGAAAGCATCAATATTAGCTCTCAACCCCAAGAGGAGAGCCTATTAGTTAAGAGAGACTCTTAGACTTAAGTACCATTTTACAATTGATTGTGAAACTGATGTGCGACTCATAATAATTTGTCTCATGATACTTTCAAGTTAGTACAAGTATTGGATTATATACCCAAAAGATTCTGTTACAACTTATGTAACCATTAACTAGGGTAGTATCATATATACATGAAGGTGGAAAAACTTCAAGAAAAAAAAAAAGAAGAAAAGAAAAGAAGCAAGACAAATTATTGATCAATGCAATATTACAATAAAAATAACCTATGTGATGAAAACTCTAATTATTTAGACAGACACAAGACATGAAACTCTATATAACATTGAAAGGATAGCTTTTTGGAGGTTTCTTAGATACTTTTGGTATTTATGTGGTATGTCATGCCACATGAGAATAACCAATGCGTGAATGAAATATGTACAAGTCAAATATTTTAAAGTTTGTTTGAGATAATAAGATAAATTATATTTTATATCTAATAAATATTGAAAATTATGCATGCTTGTCATGCTAGTATAATATGACATACCTATGTGGTATAATAGAATATCCGTTATTTTTATGTTGCAACTTTTTAGTGTTTGTTTACAAAAAAGAAACTTTTTGACGACGGGTCAAGTTGGGAAATAATTGTAATAACAAATTTTCCCAACATTCCCGAGGTGAAGGTTAATTTCTTAGTTATGCCAGAAGCGCTAGTGTGGCTTACAAAATCCCCAATATCCCTTATTTATTTACTTATTTATTTAATTGCTACATTTTTGTTATTTAGCTTTTATTTGTTACATTTTGTCTTACTTCTTCACCACTTCAAAATTTCTTTACTAAATGCTAGAATAAAATTACCAACGAGGGAATAACTAAAATTAACCATAATGATGATAATATTTTGATGATCCAAAAGTAAAGGGATCTCTCTAGTTTATCCAAAGCGTTAATGGGGCTTGAGATCGATCCCTAATAAAAATATTTTCATTTATCTTAAAGTGTGGATCAAGAGTATTGACAAGGGAATAATCAATGATAGTTGTGATGATAGCAACCCTTTTGACATTCTGAAGGCTAAAAGGTCACTTAGTCTTTCCAGAAATATTGGTGGGCTTAGAGAAAAGATTCTAATAAAAATATCTTGCCACAAATCATTAATTTTAATATTCATAGTAAGTTGCATTTTTGCAAATTTTCAAATTATTACTTAACTAATAAAAAATTCCAAAAATTACCTATGACAAAATAAATTGGAAGATGATTGTAGTCACAATCGCTACCTCTACTCAATAGTCTTGAGGCATCTTTTAGGTTTTACTAGAAGTGCTAGAGGGCCTAATAAAATATTGATTTATTTTAAAACTTGATGTAAAGACCAATCTAATTCATTTATTCTTTTTCCAAAGGGCAACAAGTTATTAAATTGATAACTGTTCCAAGAACAAGCGTTGTAGGGTGCTAATACCTTCTCTATATGTAATTAAACCTCGAATCCAAACTTTGAAAACATAGACTACTTTTTAGGTGTCCAATGACAGTATTCCTTTTTTTTGAGATGGAATAATATGATTGGTAGCAACTCCATTCTCTTGCATATCATGGCATGCCGTATTTTTTTTTTCTTAATATTATCTTCTGTGGGGATTTTGCCACTCTACATAGCTGGCGTGCTGGGAGGGACGTTGCGACAAAACTTAATATAAATATATAAAAAAAAGAAACAAGCAAAAATATAGATATATAGTAGAATGGTTGAAAAAGAATAGAATGAGTAAGAAATGATGCAAGATTCAGTTCATATTTAATTAAATCTATTGATCACAAGAGTGGGGTTAGGCTTACACATATATTGTAGAAATGAGTTTCAAAGCATTATGGGCTGATTCTTACTATGATTAGGTGGACAGTAGACTTGGCTACTAGTTATTGTGTTTTCACGTGGTGTGTACAAGTAAAAATGGAAAAGTGGGACTAATTAAATACATACCTGAATTTCTAATGTAGCATATTCTATCTATAAAAAAATAAAAAGAAACTATAGTAATGCAAGGGCCATGGCCCCCAAATTTTTTTTTAGAAAAACCTATATATATATATATGCATTACTGAAGCCACATAAATGATTTTTTTGTTGTCCCCCAACACAAAAGAAAAAAAAAAAACACACACACACACACACACACACACAAATATATATATATATATATATAAACTATTATACACTGCAGCAAATTATTTACGAAGTGAAGTAATCACACAATGCTTGATACATCCATGATTCGAATAATTCTGGTTAGGTATTTCTAAAATTTCAAAATAATTTTCTCAAAATTATTCCTAAAAGATATATCTTATTAGTTGTCAGAAATAAAGAAAACATAGACAATATCCTTTTTTT
>QAOA01005603.1:0-85862 GCA_003255065.1 Cercis canadensis
AAAAGAGATTTTATGTTGGAATTCTCATCTCCATATCCCCACACAAAAATCTAAATCCACAGGCCTAAACCATCAAGCCAGTGCAGCAATACAACAACTTCTCACAGGAAAAGGGATGTTGGTGTTGTGATCATTCATGATCCATGGAAGAAGAATAAGTTGGAAATCTTGCAGCCACCTGGGCATAGGAGACAGCAAGGAGTTGAAGTTTTTTAGTTTGGGTATTGTTTACAAGGTTTATGTCAGGATTTGTTCAGTGTTTCTAACATGAGGGATGCTATGTACTCCTCTTACCTTAATAATATGCTGTTGCTTCTTTACAAAAAAAAATTTGAGTGCTCTCATGAAATTTTTTTATATATAAATACTTAAATAATTAAATGGGTTTTTAAATTTTTATAAATAAATAATTTGAAGCTGATAGTTGAATTGTTAAAGGACTCTAATCGCATAAAAAAATAAAAAAATTAATACTTTTTTTTTTATTAATATAAAAAAGTATTATGAAGAGAAAAGAAAAATTGGATTATACATAAAAAAAAAAAACTATATAAAGCAATTAAAATTGAGGACTTTGGCACCATAATACAGGAATTGGGAACCGACCTTCTTGTTTCTTAATTTTGTTGCGATACTTCCCGTTCCAACAAAGAGTAGTCTTCTTCTTCTTCGTCTATAGCCCTATCGCCGGCGGTGGCTGCGTCGACGGTTACAGTATAACTCCCGGTGAGCTACTCGTGTGCCACCATCTCTCTTAGTATTGATTTGAAACTCTATCAGTACGCAAATAATAATGCATGCTCAGATCAGATCTCATCGATTGGTTCCACTGCGTTTGTTAATTTTTCTATTGAACTATTCGTTGCCCTTGATACACCGGGGCAGATGCCGTTTTTGATATATATAGCAGCGTGCATGCTCTAGGGTTTATAATTAGTTTTTGTAGGGTTAGGATTTTGCTAATTTGAAATATTTTTTTTTTGCAAATTTGAAACTTTTGATTACTAATTGACGTGGGTTTTAATTTTTAGAGGAGAAAGCAATGGAGGAAGGAAAACATAAATCTAGGAAGGAAGATTCTGAGAGGAAGGAGGATGATTCCAAGAGGGGTCACCGTGATCGTGATAGAAACGGGGAAACAGACAAGGGTGGAGAAGAGAGGCACAGGGAGAGGGAGAAGGATAGGGAGAAGAGGGACCGGGAGAGCCGGCGGCGTGAGAGGGAGAAGAGTAATGATTCTGAAGATAAGCATGGTAAGGAGAGGGAGAAGCGTAGAGATAGGAAAAGGGACAAGGAAGACAGGGACAGGGAGAGAGAGAGAGAGAGGGAGAAAGAGAAGGAGAGGAGAGACAGGGCAAGGGAGAAAGAAAGAGAGAGGGAGAGGGAAAGAGAAAAGAGGGAAGATAGGGAGAGGGAAAGAGATAGGAGGGAGAAGGAGAAGGAGAGAGAGAGGGAAAGGGAAAGGGAAAGAGAAAGGGAGAGGAGAGTGCGCGAGAGGGAGAAACTTAGGGAAGTTGATAGTGATTATAGTGATGATGATTTGAGGGAGAGGGATAGGAAGCGGCATAGGAAAGAGGATGATGATTACAAGAGGAGAGAGCGGGAAAGGAGCACCAGCAAGTCAAACAGGCACAGTGATGATATTGAAGATAGCCCAAGGAAGAAGAGTGGTGAAGATGACTCAGATACTAAAGAGAAAAAACCAACCCGTGAAGAGGAGATGGAGGATGAAAACAGGAGGTTGGATGAAGAGATGGAAAAGAGGAGGAGGAGAGTTCAGGAGTGGCAAGAGCTGAGGAGGAAGAGGGAAGAAGTTGAGAGAGAAAAACGGGGTGAAGAAAGTGTTGAGGAACCCAAGTCTAGAAGGGTGTGGACACTTGAAGGGGAATCTGATGATGAAGAAGGTCTCACTACAGGGAAGCCAGATTCAGCCATGGATATAGATAGTAGTGAAAAGCCTGCTGATAAAGATTCAGGGGATTTGATGGTGGTTGATGTTGGTAATGGAGCAGTTCCATCTGATTTACAGGATGGAACTGCTGGTGCTCCTGAAGATGAGGAAATTGATACATTGGATGCTTTCATGAATTTGATACTGCCTGAAGTTGAAAAGCTGAATAATGCTGTGGCTCCTTCAACTGCTGATGTAAGTGCTGACCTGAAGACCAAGGATAAAGGGGATGAGCAAAGTAATGGTGAACGGCTGAAGAAAGGATCAAATAAATCAATTGGGAGAATAATTCCTGGTGAAGAGTCTGACTCAGATTATGCAGATCTGGAAAATGAGGGGGATCCATTAGAAGATGAAGATGATGATGAGTTCATGAAAAGAGTGAAGAAGACAAAAGCTGATAAACTTTCTGTAGTTGACCATTCAAAGATTGATTATGAACCATTTCGGAAAAACTTTTATATAGAAGTGAGAGAGACCTCAAAGATGACTCCTGGAGAAGTTGCAGCATACAGGAAGCAGTTGGAGTTGAAGATACATGGAAAGGATGTGCCCAAGCCTGTAAAATCGTGGAACCAGACTGGACTCACTAACAAAATTTTGGAGACAATAAAGAAGCTTAACTATGAAAAACCGATGCCTATTCAAGCTCAAGCATTGCCTGTAATTATGAGTGGTCGAGACTGCATAGGCATTGCAAAAACTGGGTCAGGCAAAACACTGGCCTTTGTTCTGCCAATGTTGAGGCACATCAAGGATCAGCCACCTGTTGTTGCTGGAGATGGACCAATTGGGCTTATAATGGCTCCTACAAGGGAGCTTGTTCAACAGATTCACAGTGATATAAAGAAGTTTGCAAAGGTGTTGGGTCTCAGGTGTGTACCTGTCTATGGAGGTTCTGGTGTTGCCCAACAAATTAGTGAGTTGAAACGTGGTACTGAGATTGTGGTTTGTACTCCAGGTAGAATGATTGACATACTTTGTACCAGTGGTGGAAAAATAACTAACCTGCGTAGAGTCACTTATCTGGTCATGGATGAGGCTGATCGAATGTTTGACATGGGCTTTGAACCTCAAATCACCCGAATTGTTCAGAACATTCAGCCAGATCGGCAAACTGTTCTCTTCTCTGCCACTTTCCCTCGTCAGGTTGAAGTTCTGGCTCGTAAGGTTTTGAATAAACCGGTTGAAATACAGGTTGGTGGGAGGAGTGTTGTGAACAAGGACATAACACAGCTAGTGGAGGTGAGGCCAGAAAGTGAGAGGTTCTTGAGGCTCTTAGAAATATTAGGCGAATGGCACGAGAAAGGAAAGGTTTTGATATTTGTTCACTCACAGGTTAAATGTGATACTTTGTTCAAGGATTTGCTTGCCCATGGTTATCCATGCCTTTCTCTTCATGGGGCTAAGGATCAGACAGACCGCGAATCCACAATTGCTGATTTCAAAAACAATGTATGCAATTTGTTGGTTGCAACTAGTGTTGCTGCCAGGGGATTAGATGTCAAGGAGCTTGACCTGGTGATTAATTTTGATGTTCCAAACCATTATGAAGATTATGTACATCGTGTTGGACGTACTGGTCGAGCTGGCCGGAAGGGTTGTGCTATCACATTTATTTCTGAGGAAGATGCAAAATATGCACCAGATCTGCTGAAAGCTTTGGAGTTGTCTGAGCAAGTTGTTCCTGATGACCTGAAAGCTCTTGCTGATAGCTTTATGGCAAAAGTGAATCAGGGACTTGAGCAAGCTCATGCGAGTGGTTTTGGAGGAAGTGGCTATAAGTTTAATGAAGAGGAAGATGAAGTGAGGAGAGCAGAAAAGAAAGCACAAGCCAAAGAATATGGATATGAAGTGCAATCAGATTCTGAAGATGAAGACGAAGGTATTAGAAAGTCAGCAGCTGACATCTCACATCAGGCTGCTATTGTTCGAGTTCTTGCTACTGCTTCCAAAACAAATTCGTCAGCAACACCTACTCCCTTCTCTGCTACACATCCTCTGCCATCTGTTATTAATCTCCCATTACCAGGGCCTGCAACAGCCATTCCTGTGACAACAGTTCCCCATGTTCCCAATGAGGTGGCAGCTGCTCGGGCAGCTTTAGCCGCCATAAACCTGCAGCACAACTTAGCAAAGATACAAGCTGATGCAATGCCTGAGCATTATGAAGCAGAGTTGGAGATAAATGATTTCCCCCAGAATGCTCGGTGGAAAGTCACACACAAGGAGACTTTGGGCCCAATTTCTGATTATACTGGAGCTGCTATCACCACTAGGGGACAGTATTTCCCACCAGGCAAGGTCCCAGGACCTGGAGAGCGCAAACTTTACCTGTTCATTGAGGGTCCCAGTGAACAATCTGTTAAGAGAGCTAAAGCGGAGTTGAAGCGTGTTTTGGAAGACATCACAAATCAGGCTTTGCAGCTTCCTGGTGGAGCTCAACCAGGAAAATACTCTGTTATATAAAGGGTAAGATCCTATTCAATTGAGCATATGATTGCTGCTTGTTGATGGTAGCTACTGGGCTTACATCACTTTGCTCACTGAGCTGTTGTTGACTCATTCAGTTAGTGAGCATTTTTGTCATGTCTCATTTGGTGTTGAAGTATAATTTCATATATGATGGATACAACCATTTATTCGCATTATGTTACATACTTATGTGGGGTGAAGATGCCTTTTTTGCTAATGGTTATCGTTGTTGTCTATCTTTTTGTTTCTTTTTTCCATATGGGCGTGTAACCGTCGTTAATTGGATGGTCTAATTTGATTAAGTGGTCTTTTTTTTTGTTCCAGCTAAAATTATTAGCTACTCAAATATAAATATATGTTAGAAAGTGAATATTTTTTGGGGCAAAAAGACTAGCTTATCCAAAGAGGCAGTATAAACTGATGAGAAAGCAAAATGGGATTTAGTTGGTTATCACTCTTCTTTCTTTCCCAAATATGGGAAAAGTTGCCATTGTTGTGTCTTTTTTTTTTTTTCGTGTCTGTTTTTGTATTTGTCAAATTCTGTCTTCTAATATGTTGTTGCATAGCAGTTACTCGTAAGATGTTGTAATTTTTTAAATTTTTATCTGCACAAAATTTCTACCCTTTTGATTATTTTCTTTGTTTTATCATTCACTATGGTGCGAGGGATCTTTTGAGCCTATGCTTGCATTTCCAATGTCCAATATTGTCTCCGTCCATTACGCTTGCTTCGTGGCTGTCAAAGAGGTGGCGATCATCCTGCAGCACTTTTTCATCTAGGTCCTGTTTAATTTGGAGCAAGCATCTCAGGACTTTGATTTTTGCCCAGTGAACCACCATGTGCATGAGTTTTAGGATTTGTTGTGTTATTATGTGTGTTTGTGTATCTGATTAAATTGTTTATCTCGCAGGTTTTGGTTGGGAGATTGCAAGGTCTGGTTATTGATGCATTTGGCGGTATTGTCAAGGTTTGCATTTCAATAGAGAATCCCTAAAACAGGATATCTATTTTCAAGTTTAATATATATTGGATATCTTCAACAGGGCATGTAAGTTATCGCTTATCATTCTAAATTTTTGACGATCTTATCCATTGTACCGGCGGCCCTGTTGTGCGGGAACCTACAAAATTTGCATAAAAATCTTGTAGGATTAATTCTTGGGATTCCTTGACTTAAAATGTAGTGGTGGCTACTTAATATTACCAGTTTATATTCTGATTGCTGCTGTTGCTCTGTGGTGAGTTGTATACATTGAATGTGTGGTGGTGTATTTATCGTTTTCCCTTTGCTATTTCAGCATAGGCTGATGACATGATGATCTCTAATGGGAATATAGCAACACATTAGAAGTTGGTTATGGCCTTGGAACCGAGTCCATGCAATAGACACCGGGCGCTGCGTGGTTGTTATTGAAATTTCTCCTTGCCAAATCTGCTGCTATAAGAGAGAGAGAGATTGTTAAGGGAGGGCAGGTTTTAAAAGAGATACACCTCTCTTAGTTGTTACTTCTGGTCATTCGTTAATCCTCAAAAGTCTTTCCTATTGTGGTTTGTTAGTCATATAATGCATCTGTGTTCATGTTGGCAAGTTAATTCTGGAATTTTTTGGCCATTAAAGTTGGCTTTCCATCAGATCGTCCATTAATATCATCAACTATAATTGCTATTGTAGGTTGCAACATGAATGCTCATAAGGAGAATCTAGATAAATGAAATTCATACATTTGTATGAAGTTGTATTTTTAATGCAAATTAAGTCAACAAATATGTAACTAATAAGTAAATTTTTAAGTTGTAATTTATTAAACAAGACGTGGCTAGCTTTTATTTTTTTGTTTTAATCGAGTAAAACATGTTTGGGGCATAGCATTTATGTAATTTTGCTTTGTGTTACACACCAAAATGAATTCACAAAAGGAAATGCAGCTCAACCAGTAAATTCATATTCAGGGAACAGAGCAAAATTATTGGGTCAGTAAGAAGTTTCTTCTCATCACTGATGCTTTAAAATGTTCCATTTTTTTTTTCTTTAAAAAATGTATTTTTTTTTTCTCTAGTAGGAGAGCTGATAGAGAGATTGAGAAATAGTTATTTAGAATACAACCTTTGACCCATCAACCTTAACAAAAGATAATTGATATCTATACACACTTAAATACACAGAGCCGAGGTCAATCTCAAACAGAAGAAGGGAGAGGTCCCACGACCAACTGAGCTGGGACCCAGTTGACTTTACAATGTTACATTTTGTTTTTCAAAATCCTTAGCTTGTTTGCTTTCGCTATTTTCTGTTTTCATTTTCAGTGAAAATAGAAAATAAGTTTGAAAATGCGTTTGGTTGAGTTTAGTGAAAATGTTTTATTGAAAACATTTCTTAAATTGGGCTCAAATTTAAAAACAGAAAAAAGTTATTTTTAGTGTTTCTTTTTCAAAATTTTAAAAATAAGAAATGAAAAAATAAAAATATGGTGACAATTTTATAATTATAATAATTATAATGAAAACAAGTGAAAATGCGGTGGTATTTTTGTAAATATAATGAAAATAGGTTTTAAGTGTTTTCTTCTCTTCATCTCGATGGTTCTACAGTTCAAGCTTGAACCAGTCTCGTGGTTCTTTCCCTAAATCATCCAAGTTCATTCTTTTCTCAAGTGGGGACTACATGGTTCCCATTTATATGTTTTGATAAGCAACTTCGTTAAGCTGAATTGAGGGTTGATTGTGGTTCTTTTTCCCTTTTCTTTACTATTTTTCTCATGGGTTCCTTTGCCCCTGCTTTCCCTATGGAAAGATGGACTTAGTTTGATTCCCAGTAAATGTTGACGAGTTATGTAATGTTTTGCTTGATTAGGCTATTTTTTTTCTTTTAAAATTTCTTACAATTAAGCGTTCTTTGTAGTTATTGGTTATATCAAGCAGGTTACAATCTGAATTTTGATCACTTTGATGGTAAGAAGTCCATATCCTACTTTTTTTTATTTTTTCATGACTAGGATTTGTTTGTTTGGCAGCTAGAAGGAATTGAAAACTTACACACACAGAGGCACCCCAAAAAGACAAGTGCAGGAACCCAGAAAGAAAAAAAAATATTTTTATCTTCTTCGAAGGAACCGAGTACAAGTTATCACTTTCCTTTCCAAATGATTACCCATTTAAACCTCCAAAAGTCAAGTTTGAAACAACCTGCTTCCATCCTAATGTAGATCTCCATGGAAATATATGCTTGGACATTCTTCAGGTAATCTGAAATGGCATGACACTTGGAACAGATTGATTTATAATTTTACCCGTTGCATAATGATTTTCTTTTGTCCTCTTTGCCTATAGGATAAATGATCTTCTGCTTATGATGTGAGAACAATTCTGCTATCTATGCAAAGTTTGCTTGGAGGTAAACTTAAAATGCAAAAGTGATTTTTTTAATAAAATGCTGCTTGAGACATCCGATGGCCCTTACATTTCTTTTCTTTTTTCTGTTTCCATAAATAGAGCCAAACATAAGTTCGCCGCTAAATACGCAAGCAGCACAGCTTTGGAGCAATCAAGAAGGTAATAATTGTTCATACCTCTTTGCTATATAAGTGGTGAGGATTTTCTACATTTTTGTCTTGTTTACAAATGGTAAATGACTAAAGGCATTTTTGCTGTGTTTTACAAAATACAGGAAGATGGTGGAGAAGTTATACAAACCTCCAAGTGCTCGTGCTTAGGGTCTTGAAGTTTATCAGTTGGACAAGGGTCTTCTCTGTCTACTTTGGGGAAGGGATGAACCCAGGTTTTCTTTTTAGGGTGTTCCATTCTTTCTTTTATCTTACTGGTGTAACTCTATAAATTACCGGTCTTATTTGTTCTTATTATCACTGCTTGTTTCATTTGTTGAGCTGAAGCTCAAATCTATTAGATTACTTTCCTCTCTGGAGAAATTCTTATATCCCTCTAATAAAATTTGGACATATCAGATTTGTCAGCTTATATCATTAAAACAAAACTTCTAATCCATAAATGGATATAGAATAACTATGGTTAACTAACATACAATTATGAAAATAGGTAACTGCATGAAAGTAATGGCTATTGAACAATACCAGTTCAAAATAGAAAGTAATGGCTATTGAGCAATACCAGTTCAAAATTGAAAAGGAAAAGTTGAAATAATACTCCGTCTACAACAGTCTATTTTTCTCACGAAGCTAATGCCTTACAAGGTTGAGATAGTAATCAGACAAAGTTCCAAAATCGCCATGATATTTCTTCCGGCAGTCCAGTTTTTATTTCCCTCAGAACGCCTACTAGTTCGGTGGTAAATGAATCGCTCATGATTGGGAGAGACCAAGATAAGGAGAAACTATTGAAAATACTGCTATTAAATGAAGATCCAAATGTAACATAGGCGTGGTTACAATTTTAGGCATGGGCGGTGTTGGTAAAATAACTCTTGCTCAACTTCTTTATAATCATAAGGAAGTGCAAGATCATTTTGATCTAAAAACTTGGGTATGTGTCTCAAAGGATTTTGATGTTATTAAGGTCACCCAAACTCTTTTAGAATTTGTAACTTCCAAGATTTACAACAGGAGGGATCTATATTTTCTTCAAGTTGAACTAAAGCAAAATTTGAGGGATAAAAAATTCTTGTTTGTGTTGGATGACTTGTGGAATGGAGATTATGGTGATTGAAAATAAATTATCTAAAACCTTATTGAAAATGGACAAGAAACTAATAGAAAATATATTAACCAAACATGTTTTCATAATTTTCATTTTTTGAAATTTTTATACCAAACATGTTTCCATTATTTTCATTTTCTAGAAATAGTTTCTAGCCTTGCAAACCAAACATGTTTTCTAAAATTTAGAAACTAAAAATGAAAATGCATTTCAAGAAATGAAAACTGAAAATGAAAATAAGGAAACATTTCCGAAAGTAAACAGCCCCTAAATGTTTTAGAATATGGAGTATGATATTTCCAAGGATGAGGTTTTAGAACAAACCCTTGTTTTCTCCCTATGAACAAGTGCCTGCGCATCAATGAGTAACAAAAAGGGAAGCCTTTAGGAAGCTAGAAGCTCAATCAAAATAGTAATTTGAGCCCAAATAGCTCATAAGTGTTAAGAATATGCACATGATAGTGTGGGTATTAAGTAATGTAGAACATAAAAGTCTTACATTGGATAAAAAAGAAAGAGGTATGGTATATAATACCTGTATTAACTGTAAAACTCATGAGCTTAAGCTTTTAGGTCAAGTCAATGCTAATCCAAGTATGTTATGCTACAATCTCTTATAGGCTCACACAATATATTTTTCCCAACAATAAGGAAAATTATTTCTAAAAGTTTCAAGGCCTTCAACATACTTAGCAAAAGTTTTCTATGTAAGTTATTAGTTTCTTCTAGAAAATAAAATGTTTGAACGATCTTCAAGTCAGCTTATGGATAAAGTATCAATTATAACTATTGATCAGTGTGCTCACCTATATATTTGTAGCATGTAGACAATTGGTTCTTGAGGTTTTTGTTTATATTGCTAACCTTGTGAACCAAACTTGTTAATTCCCATGTGTCTGAAGTTGATGAAATGTACCTACAATCATTATTATGACAATGGTCACTATTGTTTCACAAAGTGGTTGATTATTTTTGAATGATGAAAACGGAGGCTTACTCATTTCTCAAGCTTATAAGGCTGGCAATCTTTGAGGAACAGGTCACAACGCTATGGATGGTCCAATAGACAGCCGTAGGAATATGATCGATGGCAGTTGACATAGGAGGTTTGTCCTCTGAAATGTATGGAGATGACAGATTCTTGACTTCAACAATGTGCTTGGTTAGGCAGTTGTTTCAAGTGGGCCAAAGACTTGGTGAGTGTGTTTGTAAGATATGGCTGAGCAACAAGCCAAAATTCTACAAAATTAAGAGCAAATGCTGATAAGATTAAAACCACTTTGGCATGCCATGAATATCTGGACAGCATATTATTAATCAACTCCAATGTCATTGTATATGCATGACCACTTGCGGGACGATAGCTGCAAATATAGTCATGTAATGTAATGCTACTCAGTATAACTTCTAGAGTTTTTTTGTTTTGTATATTTTAGATACAAGAAAGAAACTTCTTCAGAATAATTTCAGGGATTGGAAACATCAAAGCTTCTTTTAACAATTATTTCAATGTTATATTGAGACATTCAACTTAATTCAATAGAATGATAATTTGGCTAATTTGTGACATTCAATTTAAAAAATCATTTGGTTGGGGGAATTGTCAATTTTTTTTACAGAATAATTTTAGTTTTTTAAATATTTGCAGCCAAAAGAGCAAACTAAGTAGCAAAAGAAAACTAAACCTTAAGTTCCTTTTATTCATAAAGCCCCACTCTATATTTCTAATGTTTGCGTATAGATTCAAACTTTGCCTTACTCGTACCGGATCATCTCAATTCACTTATGAAGAGAAAGAATGAAGTGAAAGAGAAATGATAGGAAATGTTCAATCATGATAATTAAAAGACAAAAGAAACATAATATGAAAGACATAAAGGAAGCATGACAAAAGGACAAGATAGAAAGCTAGTCACAAAGGGAATGACAAAGAAGATGAAGAAAACACGGAGAATAATTTTAGTTCGGTATGAACAGCAACATGAACAGTGATTATGAACAGTGATTTCAGCATAAAAGGGAAGCTAATATAGTGGTAGTCCTCCAAAAAAGTAGGAAAGGGAATATGAATGTAGAATTCTTGATATTGAACAAGATAAAACTTACAACTTTTGAAGTTCTTTTACAATCTTGAAACTTGCTTTGAAAATAAAGTACAATTTGACTACATAAGGAGATGAGAAATTTTACTAAGGCCAGGCTTTTTTGGGAGTTCTCTAAATGAGGCTCTTCTAAAACTTAAAAACTTTCTAAAAACTTGTTGTCTTCCATCTTGAGGAGATGCTTTTATAGACTTGAGGAACGGACTTCGGAGGCTTTGGAATCCATCGAACTTCATGAGCATTTAATTCCGCAATCTTGTCTCTCTGAAAAGCTATGTTATACTTTATCAAAGAATCTTGAATAATCTTGAGTCTTCATGTTTTGCATTATCTCAGCCACGTTTGTCTTGTTAAAGGAGACTTTGCAGTACAATAATGAGAATGGTTGCACGCCCATTTGAAATGTTGCAGGAGAAGTCTTTTGTTGTTTATCATCAAGAGGAATCGTGTCAGAGCATAATGAGATTTTCAGTCCATTGTGATATCTATTGTGTAGCAATCATCTTCATTTTGAGGCATGAAACCTGAACTGACTTCTTTTGACTCATATGAAGCTACTTGAGACTCTACCTCTTTGAGTTTAGCTTTGAGTAGAGTGATTTCATCCATGAGGTCTTCTTTTCCTTTTGAAGAGGACGTCTCTTTTTGAATTTGAGAATTCTGTTGTGCCAAGTATTTTTTTAACTAATGAAACATTTGCCATTGAAAGATCAAACTTCTTCCACCATTTTACTTTAAATATTCTAATCAATTTTTGAGGGAAAAAGGGAGGAAAGAGAGGATTTCTTAAATCATAGGACCAACAAAGGATCCAGAAAATATGAAACTTTGTGCAAAAGGATAAGAACTTATCAATTTTAGGAATTTTTGGTGAATGATATTTGAAAAGAAGATAGGCTCAACGAACTTGTGGATCAAGAATTTGAGTAATAGGACCGCAATAGAAGAACCATTCTTTGAACCACATGGGAAAGGTAGGTTTAATATTTTGACACAAGTAAATGAACCACAAGTGGTTGTATGGAGATAGATACATAAAGTTCTACCATGCTTTTCAATAATCAAAATAATCAAAGGTTTGTGGGACAGTTTTGTTTGAGAATTTCTTTTTGGTGAATAGATTTTGATCCCAATCTTGTTCAGTAAGTACTCTTCTGATTTTCACTTTTGAATAAACAATTTGGTCACTAGAATTTCTGTTATGAGTAAGATATATTGAACCAGTTTCTATTAGGATGTGCTGATAAAACTCCCTACTTTTGGAAAGATCTTCTGGAAGGTAATGAAACTTCTTTGGGAAACCTCTTTTGACTTTTTCAGTAATATTGCCTTTTCTTCGATGAGGTTCAGGAAAACATATACTTAAGAAAGTAGGCTTTTGAAGATAGGATGGTTCACTATTTGAGGGTTACTAGGGCACTTTGATAGGATTTTGGTTGTGGAATTGTTCTTATACTATGAAATCTGTTGTGAGATGGACCTAAAGCAAGTCTTATTGGAAATGTATTTTGAGATGGAGCTGGTAATTTTGATGGTGATGGTGAAGATTGAGCATATAACGCGTTGTATCATTCTTACTCATTTTTTCCCTGTAGGAATTCACGAGTAAGGAAATCATGAAGAGAATTTATTTCTCCTTTAATGAATTCTATTTGAAAATCAAAACAAGATTATATTGCTTGCCATCTTGCAAAAAAAAATTTTGAAACTAGATTTTGAACATCTTTTTGTAAAACATCTTTAGCAATTTTGCAATCAATTCTCAATAAAAAAAAAAAGTTTTATTGACTAAATCATCTTGAAATTTTGAGATGCATAAGACAATGGATAAAACTTCTTTTTTTATCATAGAATAATTCTTTTGAGATTCAATCCATAGCCCTGAATGGTATCTGTCTATTTGTTTAGGATTGTTTTCTACTTTTCTTTGTTTAGGATTCCCTCATATCCTATGTCAGAGGCATTTGTTTCTACTATCATATAAGCTAAAGGGTCAGGAATTCCTAAAAAAGGAAGATTTTGAGATAAGATTTTCAAATCCTTAATGACTTGTATCATTTATTGATTCCATGCAGGAGGATTTTTCCTAAGTCTTTTGAATAATAATTTACACCTTTGTCTCAAATTTGGAATAAAGTGAGAAATATAATTCAAACATCCTAAGAATCTTTGTAATTGATTTTTATCTTTGATTACATATGAAAATTTATTTGAAAATTCTATTGATCTACTAATAGGTCTAATAGTTCCTTGGTAAATATCAAATCCTAATGCTCTAATTTTTGTTTGAAACAATTTTATTTTCTTTGCCGACACAACTAACCCTTTTTTTTTTGACTATATCAAAGAATTTTTCTAAATGCTCAAAATGTTTATTTATAGAATTTGATAATACTAAGACATCATCTGTATATACAATAGTAAATTGTGAAAAGGGATTAAAAATATCCTTTATAATATTTTGAAATTCAAATGGTGCATTTTCTAGACCAAATGGCATGACATTTCATTCATAATGTCTAAATGGAACTGTAAAAGCAATTTGCTATCTATCTTTTTTATGAATTTCAATTTGTTAAAAACCTAGNAACCTAATTTCATATCAAATTTTGAAAATACAAATGCATTATATAAATGACTAATGAAATCTTTTTTGTTAGGTATTTGATACCTAATATATTGAAGAACTTTATTGAGGGTTTACATGAAATGGATAAATTTGAGTAAGGAAATGAGTTCCTAAAATAACAGGTGTTGATATATTTTGAGTAAAACTATTTTTTAGTCCTTGAAAAATACAGCTATTGACAAATTCGTCCTCCAAAAATTTTCAGTGACAAATTGATCCTTAAATTATTATTCTATCTGACAAATTAGTTCTCTAATACTTTAATGAGAAACTTTCTGGACCCCAGCAAACTCATTTCCTAAAATTCTTTCACTGATCTTGCCTAGCTATGTTTAAGCCCTCCTTTTTTCATTCAAGTCCTCCTTTTCTTTTCACTAATTTTGTCTACCGGAGGACTAATTTGTCAACGAAATAATAATTCAATGACCAATTTGTCACCAAAAATTTTTGAAAAATGAATTTGTCAGTAGCTGCATTTTTCAAGGACTAAAAAACGATTTTACTCATATATTTTTTTACTAAAATAAAAGTATTTTTAAAACAAATTCTTTATTGCAAATATGAGTGTCAGTTAACTTATAATCTAACTGAAGTTTTGAACCATTTGCACTAGATGAAGACTCTAATGTCTTTTCATAATATTTAGTAGGAATTAATTCTTTTTGAATACTACTCATATATGCTCCTGACTCTACTAGATTAATAAAATATTTATGATATTCATCATTAATAATTAATGATATTCTACAATACTATTTTTGAATTTGAATTTTACTAATAATATTTAAATAATTTTCATGAGGATCTGAAGGTTGTGTTATCTCTTCATCCTTATCCTTTTGACTAGAATCTTGACTATTTATATAATTTTTTTAATGACAGATTAAGCAACTCTATCTCTATTTGACTTTGATTTTTTTTTAATTTTCTTATTTCTTCTTTAAGTTCTTTGATTTCATTTTCAAGATCTTTGATAGTAACTACTTGTTGTTTTGAATTCATTTTTGGAAGTATATCACTAAGACTTATAGGTTTGATATCAGGTACCATAGGTTTTTCTTTATCAATAATATCTTTTAATTTTAAAAGATATTGCTTTTTCATTTCATCCGCTTCTATATTTTCTATGACATCTATTAGAAAATGAGCTTCTAATGAAATAACATTTATTGACTTACAATTTTCAATGCAATTTGCATCTTTAAAATTTTTTATACAAACTTCATTTGTTACAGATTCAGATGATTCTGAAGCATATAATTCTTTTTGAATTTCATAGATATTTTCTATTTGACCTTCTTCAAAATATTGTTCTGAAGAACTTCTTTCAGATTGATTCTCAAGTCTGAAACATTATTGATGAACAATTTACTTAATTCTTCACTAATATTTAATAAATTTATCTTTTTTTCATTGGATAATTATTTTTATAATGTCTTATTTGACCACATTTATAAAAGATTGGACCTTTGTTATGTTTTTCAGATTTTGAACTCTTATGAGATTTATTTTGACTCTTTGAAGGTTTACTTGATTCGTTTTTATCATAGTATTTTTTATTCTTACTATATTTTTTATTTCTATATTATTTCCTAAATATTTTATGTTTTTTTCCTATTACCTAATTCATCTTTTCTCTTATGACTATCTTTTTGAATCTTATTTTTGAATTTTATATCATTATATTGAACCATTATTTCTTGATAAATAACACTAATTAACTGACTATATGAAGAGGTTTCATAAACTTGTGTTGACGATTGACCTTGCCTCATTCCATAAGCTATTAATCTTTCTTTGACTTTTTCTGCAAATAGCCTTGGAAGTCTACAAATGAATTTTTCTTTCCAATAAGCTACATTGCAGTCATTTCTTAAGAATACTTTTGAGAAAAATACATCTTTGTATCATCTTAAGTCTGAAAGTATTCTACATCTTAAGTTGGCTAAGATTTCTAAAGATTTTTCTTGAAAGCTTTGATGTTCACCTATGAAATGTTTGATTATAGCATAAATTATAATTTCTAGACTATTTGAGTTATTAGTTTTAGGATCTATTGAGTTTTCTATTTCTAATCTTTGTTCTTCAATGAGAAAAATATCTCACCATCATCTTAATTGACTAGTGAAACCACTAGTAATTATTCTAAAAATATTTCTTAAATCTGCTGAAGGAATTTTGACTCTAAAAATATAGATGCCATGAGAATTTTATTTGTATGATTTAATATTTCTTGTTCACTCATTCCATCAATATTCCATTCATAAATACTATTTCCACCATAGCTTGAATGGACATATTGATTTCTTTCTTCATATTGAATATTAGAAAGGGTAGGTCTTGGATAATAATTCCTAGTTTGATATATTCTTTGACCTAATCTTGATTTATGTTTGAGTCTATTTATTGCCAAATCATCTTCTTCATTATTGATCATGTTTATTGATTGATTTTTGCCTTTTTCTAGATTTTGAAGTTTTTCTACTATTAGGCTTAATTTTTTTTTCATTTCCAAATCTAATATCTTTCATTTTTTAGAAGTTTGGAATTTTATAGATAGGATGTTGGATTTTTGAAGTTGTGAATGAAATAGAAGAGGAAGAAGGAGAATAGGGCTCTACTCCCAATTTTACTCTTGGTTCTACTTCTATTCCTAAAAAGGGTCTTACTCCTCAGGAATTTTTTGGAATTGAAATCTGATTTTCAATTCGGGTCATTTGATTTGACACAGTTTCAAGTATTTGATTTGTATAATTATTTTGATATTGTATATTTTTTATATCTTTTAATGAAGGATTATTTTTGTGAGGACTTAGGACCATTTGTCATTTTGAATCGTGAGACTACTACATCTTCATTATGAATATTTTTAACAATAACTTCCTCTAAAGAAGGATGTACTGAAGTAACAATTGAATTTGAAGTAGTTTTCAATTTTGAGTTATCCTAGTATTTGTATTAATATTTTTTTGGTTTTGAATAAGTATAAAATTTATCATGTCTTTCAGCATAATCTTCAAACCACTCAAAGAAAGACATATTTATTTCCATTACTTCTAATTCATGGAAGTAAAATATTTTAAGTGTGTCTCTTATATATTTATCGAACTTTTTGAAATACCAATCACTTATATCTTAATTAGAATCTTTCATAAATTCTTAACTAAGATATTTCTTGTCTATTTGGAATTCTTTTGATATGACATTAAGTTGACTTTGGAAATCTGACCTAGTTGGGGACAAATTTGATGAATATCAATTTTGAGTTTCTTGATATACAAGTTTTGGAATTGCAGGTTTAAAATTTATTCCTGATAAATTTATTGAAGAGAAATCTACTGATCTTCTGGCAAAACTATAATGAGTTGATGATTCCTTAAAAGAATTTGATCTACTAAATTTGAGCCTAACAATTCTTGAAGGAGATGTTATAATATGATCTAATTCTGGAATTACTGGAGTTCTAAGAGGAATAGCATCTTCTAATTCTCATTCATCTACGTATGAAATTTCATCATGTCTTAACCTTTTAGGGGTTATTGACTGAGAGTTTTGTGTATTGACTTCCATTATTAAAGTTTCATTTTTTGGAGATTGTTTGACACAACCTATATTGATTTTTGTTTTCATGACTTTGTAACATATTCTAAATATGACTGCCATGTGTTCTATTCCTAGAATGAATTTTTCTTCTTTTGACTTAAGTTTTAATTCTAAATTTTGATGTTTCAGGTTTACCTATACCCATAGTGTAATTTGGGAAACAATCAAAGTATATGGGACCATTATGAAAATTTGATTGAATAACTCCTATGACTGAGTCTTTGAATTCTACAACTCTTTTATCTCTAAAACATACTAGGATATGTGTATCTATTCTTAGTCTCTGAAGAGGTTTGACAGCTATTTGTAGCAATCCTATATGGAGATATTTGAAACTTTCATTTCTATGTTTTCTGACCATATCTTTTGAAAGAAGATAAATTGTATCCTTTGAGTTTTTGACTAATATTGTCTACTCTACTGTTTTGATAACATAATTTTGAAATATATCAAAACTACCTTTTTGATAAACTTTTGTTGATGAAATTTTTGGAATAATCCAATTTTATAAGTTTTGCTTTATTCTTGAAATAACTTCTCTGCTATTAACACTATCTTGATTATATGATGAATAGTCATGTTCTTCAATATTTGAATTAGAAGATTCATATATATTAGACAACAATCTTTTAATCATCATCGACATTATAATTTATCTTAACTTTAATTGGATTAATTATCTTTCTTAAACCCACGGGACCACCATCCTAACGAATGGTTTTACTGCCTCTCTAGAACTTACTACCAAGACCACGTTTTCCGGCTAAACCAAACAATACGTCAAGAAAGACTCTTAATCTTCTTAAAGTCTTGATATCTTATAAAGTCTTAGAATTTAAAGATCTATATCTGACTTAGTGAATTTCTAAATCAAATATTTGAACAAAGGCTAGACAACGAGATAAGCAAGAGTTCTAAACCATTTTCTTGCAAGCAATTCGTACCTCTTACTTAATTTTTGATTATGAGGACAACTATTCTTTGTGTGATTAAGCTTTGTCTTTGAAATATGTGTAATAATTTTTTTGATTTTCAATATACGGACAATAATATCCTGGCATCTTACTTAGACAACTAAGTATGAAATTCTTCTTGTTCTTAACTTTAATTGACTTTGACAAATATGTATGTAATAAGGATCTAAGGTTTGAACAAGTTCTTTATCTTGAAGAATACTCCTAAAAAGTCCAATTAAAGCTTGATCTTCGAGGAAAGCATATCCCATATATCTAAAGGCTCTATACATCCAATTCAGCCAACAATATTGTAGTGGGAATGTGACGGTACTAAATCCCAAGCACTATTGCTCATAAGAGCATTAAATTCCTCGGACATAGCTTCTCTCCAATGGGGAGATTTAACGGCTTGAGAGACACATGTAGGTTCGAGAGCTTGAGGAAGAGGGTATTTGAATACAACATAAAGTCTCTTAGGTTTGTGTATGTGATTTTTGGCTCTAGTGGTCATAGGGTGAGTGTTTAAGGAAGAGACAGAGAGAGGTTGAGTTAAGTTACCTGAGGTAAGTCCTTGAGTGGTAGGCGGCAAGGTCACTGTTGTAGGGTCAGAGAGAGCACATGGAAGGGAGGGTGAAAAGGGAGTAGAACGTGAGGAATTAGGTGGAAGAGATGTGCATAAGGGAAGTGGAGAGGGAGAAGAGGTGGAAGTGGTCAAGGAAGAGTGGGAAGATGCGGTTGGTGGTTGATTGTGAAGAGATAGAGTTGGAGTGGGACTTTGAAAGGAAATTAACTCATGTGATAGTTGTGAGGGAGGGAGAGATGTAGTAGAAGAGAATGAAGGGGAGAATGACTCTTTTGAAAAGGGGAAAATATCTTCTAAAAATTAAACATGCCTTGAGTGAAAATATTTTTAATTTTGAATATCAAAGCAAATAAAGGAACTTTGTGAGGTGGAGTAGCCAAGAAAGACACAAGAGTTGGACCTAGGTTGGAGTTTGTTGGTAGTATACGGTTTCAGCCAAGGGAAACAAAAGCATCCAAAAATTCAAAATTTTGAATAATTTGGGGATTTGTTAAATAAAATAGAGAAAGGGGATTTGGACTTGAGGACTGGCATTGGAAGTCTGTTGATAAGGTAGGCTGCTGTTTTGAGGGAAAAGGGCCATAATTTTGTGGGAAGAGAAGCATGATTAAGAAGGCAACATGCGGTTTCAAGTAAAGGGCGATGTTTACGTTCTGAGAATCCATCATGTCCAGGAGTGTGGGGAGGAGTGTGTAAGTGATTTATGCCATGAGAGGAAAGAAAAGGGCATAGCCCTATGTACTCCCCACCATTATCCGAATAAAGAGTTTTAATTTTGGAGTTGAAGGTTTTCTCAACTAATGCTTTAAAGGTAGGAAAAATCAAGGAAACATCAGATTTATTTTTAATAGGATAAAGCCAAACATAACGGGAGAAATGATCAATAAAAATTACATAATACCGAAATCCATCAAGAGAATAACAAAGGGTAGGGCCCCATACATCTGAATAAATAATATCCAGGGGACCCGTACTAGAAAGACTAGACACATCAAAAGGTAACTTGTGACTTTTATTGCGAAAACAAGCGACACAGGGAGATGGCTTGGTGGACGAAATTGGAAGACTTTCAGAAGTCATGACTTGACGCATAGTAGTGGAGGATGGATGGCCAAGGTGATGGTGCCAATGAACATAGGGAGAGTTGATGGTGGAGTGAGCAGCAAAGGGGTGAAACCGAGAGGTGGTGACAATGGAAATTGATAAACATTTTGATTACTCTGACCTTGCAGCAGTGCTTGCCCGTTGTCAAGGATTGACTTGAAAATGAGAGGGAAAGAATTCAACTGAGACTTGATTCTATTTACATAATTGAGAAACAAAAATTAAATTAGCATTAACAGAAGGAACACAAAGGACATTAGAGAGCTTAAGAGAAAAAGGTAAAATCGTGGTGCCTATGTGAGAAATAGGAAGTGTATTACCATTGGCAACTATTAAATTGTCAGGACCATCATATTCAATGGAGATTGAGAGATTACCAAAGTCATTGGTGATGTGATGAGTGGCTCCAAAAGTCAATAATCCAGTGGGGATTAGGGCTAGGAGATGCAGCAGCTGCATGGGCAGAAGGGGAAACATGAGGGTTATTGGTGATTTTGAAGCAATATTTTGCAATATGACCACGTTTGTTGCAAAATTGACAAATCATGGGGAAGGAGGGTTTACGGTTTGGGTCTACTAGATGAGGAAGATGTGGAGGGGCAGAATTGGGGTTATGAGATGAGGGAGTGGGGCAGCGGTTAGAATTTCTGGGGTAGGAGGGATGGTGTTGTTTCTTGACTTAGTTGATAGCCACTGGGATTTCAATAGACTTTGCTTCCTTTTGTAAGAGAGCTTCATGGTCATTAAGCAACTCATAAAGTTCATCATATGAAACAGGGGTCTCTCTAATGCACAAGGCAGAGGAGATATCATTGTAGTCAAGACCCAAACTACTTAAACAATGAAGGATGAGATCAATTTCATACAAAGGATGGCCAATGAGAGAAAGTTCATCAGCAATGCCCTTAACAGTGCAAAGGTGCTCGCAACAAAGGTGGAACCTTTGGTGAGGTTCGAAATACGCTCCTTTAAGGTCAAGACACGTGACCTAGAGCGATTAGCAAAGGCACAACGCAGCTAGTCCCAAGCTTCCTGGGCAGATTCAGCTTGAGAGATGACATCACGTGCATCTAGTTCACAGGAGGGCATAATGGCCAAAAGCAAGAAGTGATCTTGCCGTACCCAAAAGGTAGACATCGGGTTGGCAATAATTTCGCCATTAACTTCAATAGTGGGCAGAGGGCATGGTGTGGAGCCAATGATATGGCCAACTAGACCATAGCCTATGAGCATGGAATTCATTTGTTTTGCCCATGCAACATAGTTGTTGGGAGCAAGTTTGATGACAAGATTGGAGACATTTATGGTTACTAGGTCAGGGGTGGTGTTATTTGGGGTGGAAGGAATGGTATGAATGGAAGATGAGGTAGACATGGTAAAAAAAAAAAAAAAAAAAAAAAGAGCTGGATCAGAAATGCTTGTGAAAGCTTGGTGTTTGCTCTGATACCATAAAGACAAGCCGAGAAAGAGATGGAAAAAGGTCTCACTTTTCATTTTGCTGTAGTTGTGATTTTATACAAGTGTAAAGACTATTTGAAATTCAAATAAAAGGAGAACTAACCCTATATAAGGGAGCTGCTGTATATTAGAGTTTGTTACAAGTATATTTGACTAAGTAAAATAAAATCAATTACTAACTAACAGTTGACTCTCTAAAAGGAGATAGTATATGATGTTGGAGGAGGGAAAATTGGATTTGGCAATGGTGGTTGCAAATAGTAATATATGTATCCTACTATTGTTAATTATTATAATATTAAATAAAGTTATGGAAGCACTAATTAATAATTGCTTAGGTGCTTTTTAAATACTTTATGGCATGTTAATATAGGAAACAACAATTTGTATAGAAAAGGTCTTAAACTTTATTAATTGCTTAGATGCATATATATACAATTGTATGAGATAAACCTAGAGATAATATAAGATAATCTAATCTAAATCTAGAGATAATAGATGATAGTCTTTGACTAGGTATCTTAGAGACAAATCTAGGGATAATATAAGATAAACTAATACAATCTAAATCTAGAGATAATAGGTGACAGTTTTTGACTAGGTATGGTCTAGTATTCCTTTAGTAAATTGTTTTTGTCTCTGTATTCTCTAATTGTATGATAAAAATAGATTTCTAAAACTAAATTTTCGATCTAATCAATTTGGTAGTATATTATCAAATTGCAAAGAAAAACTAATTTTAGGTCATGGTTGATCATAATAATTGCTTAGGTGCTTTTTAAATACTTTATAGCATGTTAATATAGGAAACAACAATTTGTACAGAAAAGGTCTTAAACTTTATTAATTGCTTAGATGCATATATATACAATTGTATGAGATAAACCTAGAGATAATATAAGATAATCTAATCTAAATCTAGAGATAATAGATGATAGTCTTGGACTAGGTATCTTAGAGACAAATCTAGAGATAATATAAGATAAACTGATACAATCTAAATCTAGAGATAATAGGTGACAATGTTTGACTAGGTATGGTCTAGTATTCCTTTAGTTAATTGCTTTTGTCTCTGTATTCTCTTGTATGATAAAAATAGATTTCTAAAACTAAATTTTCGATCTAATCAATTTGGTAGTATATTATCAAATTGCAAAGAGAAACTAATTTTAGGTCATGGTTAATCAGGTTTTAAGATAATCTACGGTAAGATGAATTTCATAAGAAACTTTAAACATACACCATAGTTAATTTTCTTTTTCAAAAAAGAAAAGAAAAAACTTGCACTAAATTTAGTAAAAGTATTTATAATTTTTTAAGAGAGCCAAGTCCTCTACACCAATTAATGCCGAAAAGTTCTGAGGGGTGTGTTTGTAATTTGCTACGTGACCTTCATTTAAAAGAAAGGGAACAATGACCACATAGAATAGTACACGAACAGGAGGAGATTCCAACGACAAGTCTGTTTTCTATTTGGCAAAAAACAATCGACAATGCAGCGGCGCATCGCTATCTCCGCCGCATTGGCGGTCGTTTTCATATACCTCGCTGTCGCTGCCGAGTGCTCCAAGAAAGATTCCGCGGTAACCAGTGGCTAAGCTAATATAAATGTTTCCTTTATTTTTAGCGTTAAATGCTTTTTTTTGGTTCATATGAAAGCCTTACATTTTGGTTGCTTTGGAGAATAGGCCCCACCCACACCTACACCCACATGCAGCAAGAAATGTATTACCGAGAACTGCAATTGTAAGATATTAGATCCCTCCACCTATAATAATTTTGTTTGATGATCTGTTATTCCATTATTTATTATTTGTTTTTGACCTTCCATAGCTATTGGAATCCGATACGGGAAGTACTGCGGGGTCGGTTATACAGGTTGTAAAGGAGAGAAACCATGTGATGATCTTGATGCTTGTTGCAAACAACATGACAAATGTGTAGACAAAAAAGGTATATTTATATTGATCTATGGATCTGCATTCAGCAATATTGTGATACAATTGATGTGTGCAATTCACTAACATAAGAAATTAATCTAAGATCTTTTTCTTCACAAGATTGAAGAGTAATAAAACATGATTTTTTTTTTTTTCTTTTAGGTATGGATAATGTGAAGTGCCATGAGAAGTTAAAGAAGTGCCTAGTTAAAGTACAGAAATCTCGCAAGGTTGGATTTTCCAAGCAGTGTCCCTATGGCGTAGCTGCTCCAACCATGATACAAAGCATTGATGCGGTCATCAGGCTGATTCATGGTTAAGCTAACAAACCTGCACAATCTCAACATATATTCCAAACCCACCCGCTTCCCCCTTTCCTCCCTAAAAGAAGAGAAATGAAAAGATAAAAAAAGAAAAAAAAAAAAGAGAGAGAGAGAATAGTGGAATTTTGTAACTTCAATCGATTGGTGAAATTACCAAATGACTTGTAGTCAAATAGTACTAAAGTCATCATCGAAACTTATAGGCCTTGTATTTGAATCCAAAGTTGTAGCCAAAGTTTTAAAAATAAATAAATAAATAATTGATTAATGAAATTTGATCTTTATGGTGTTAATCAGATTTGTTATTTGTTACTTGAATATTGATGCAAGAAAGCCGGTATACTAGGGATGGGCATGGGACGGGATGAGACCAACAATGGATTGTCCCTGTCTCGAAGCTATTGTGAGTGTATGTGTGTAGAGGTGGGTGTGTTTATATTGTAGTCAATAGTTGCTTGGCATAGCTCCTTCCATGGGGTTTCGGTGGGTGTGTTTCATGTTGACACAATGAGAAAGCAATCAAAGAAACCTTAAACACAAACTTGTATAAACCTCAAGAACTGAATAATATTATTGAATACGGAACTGGCGCAGCGAGAAAACAATCAAAGAAACCTTAAACACAAAACTGTTGGCTACCAACGAAAAAGCAAGCTTAAGTATCAAAAGAAACCCTAAACATTACAAATGAAATCAACAAACTACAAACAGGCCCAAAACAGATGTTTTTGAGGGATTTTGGGCCCGAAAATAGCCTCAACCAAGAAAGCTTGGGTTTCCATGTCATCGGCCTCTGAACGAGCTTCGAAACGCCATGTCATGGGCCCTATAACTCCACCCAAGTTAAAAGTTATGCCATTTTCTTATAGGCCTTATTATGATAAGCCTGATCCATGAAATCACCTACGACCTGGTCCACGTCAGTTCTCTCCACTTGAGAAAAACTTGTCCTCAAGTATAATGGATTATCCAGATACAAAGGAGTCTCAGAAAAATAGTAAGGGTAAAGATTTTCCATATTAAATGTTTTGGAAATCCCTAAGGCATCCAGTAAACCCACGATATAGACATTATCATTAGTCTTCTGTAGAACCTGGTCTGGCCCGTATTTCTTGGGCTGCAACTTGCTATATGTGCCCACTAGAAACTACTGCTTTCTCAGGAACACCATCACCTGATCATTAACCTTAAAGGTTTGTTGTCTACGGTGTTGATCTGCAGTCTTCTTATATCTAGCATTGGCTTGTTCTAGCTTACACTTCACCTCCTCCTAAACACCCTGCCACTGATTGGCTAAGTTTGCTGTAGTTGCATGGACTTTAGGCAGTTTCACTAAATCAATAGTATGTTGGGGTGCCTTAGTATAGACAACAGAAAATAGAGTCTTACCCAAAGCATTATGAATAACATTGTTATAAGTGAATTTAGCCTGAGGTAAAGCAGAATCTCACTGTTTCAGCTTGTGTCAAACCTACTCTATCATATAATTTCTTAATATCTCCATAGACATTAAATAATTAAACTTAATCATTTTCCACTATATGAAATACCACTCGTACTTGGGAATTATGAAACCGTTGGTAAGAGACACCCAAAGAAAAAAATTATGTAGCTTAGCAAAGCATTCTTATATATATATATATATATATAACATGTGAATATACATAGAGGATTAACATAACCCTCATCGTTTATATACAAATCCCAAAAGAATGATATTCATATCATTATCCACATTCATGTCTCCAAATATGGAGTTCTACCTAGCTTTACATCATGTCAAACTACAACAAAAGCTACGTTGATATCTTGTTATGCTCAGCTTTGTAACCCTGTTGCATATTACTAGATTCAGCACCTAGAATGAGTAAAATATTTACCAAAAAATATAGGTGAGATATATAATCTCAGTAGCTAGTAGAGTGACATGCATGCTTTATATCCATTCCAGTTCTTAAACCAAGTAAGAGTAACCAAGAAAAAAAAAAAACATGACCCCATAGTCGGGAACATAAGCACAACACATATCATAACGTTCTCATTTATTACACTTTGGGGCTATATCAACTTACCCCTAGGGCAGCCACAACTTACCCCATCTTTCTCATGGCATAAGGCAGCATCAACTTACCCTTTGTTTCTTCCAGCTATGGGGCAGCTTCAACTTACCCCTTGATTCCTCAAGCTATGGGGCAGCTTCAACTTACCCCGATAGCCATCACACATAAAAGAGCTAGCTCTAATTCTTTAGTCATCTCATAAGTCTTCTCATAATAATCATCTCATAAGTCGTCTCATAGCACTCAATTACAATAGCAAACACCATATATAGTGATTGCATAAAGCATACACTGTCAAAAGAAACTAAACAAGGTTTAAGGAAAAACTAGCTACTTGGAATTGTTACAGCACTAAATTCCCTTCTCTTGGTATCAATCTTGTGTACTCTTGAAGGAATTTCCTATTTCCGATTTCATCATATAATCATATGATTAGTTCACATGAACCTTTTAAAGTAAGAAGTAGGTAACTACTGATTTCATTAACCTTAAAGCTTAAGAGAACTACCGAACCGAATTATTTGATTACTACCCTTAAATTCAAGCAAACATCCTAATCTCTTATATTTCCTACTTCATATAATTGCTAAGAGTATCACAAATAGGTAAGGATATTATATCTACAACACTTTACTGCTTGTCTTGCTCACTTTTCTACCATGTTCAACATAATTCCCAATAATTGAAACTAACCCATGCCCATCCTTGACCCAAGTTATCCACATAACTCCCTAGGCATTGTGATTTTCAATTGGCATGGCTATCTTTAAGAAAAGATAGTTAAAACTATGTCTTTATATCAAGGAAATTGCATGAACTCCAACAATGAAATAAATGTAAATCTACTAGAAATTTACATGGTCTATATTACCGCAGTTGTTTCTAGCATGAGAAATAATAAAGTCCAAATCCATTGGTTAATTTATACAAAGACCAAAATATTATGCCATCTGACTGCTAAGATGTTGAATCTCAAACCTTTGCATATTACATCATGATCTAGATACCCAATTAAGAAAATATGTGTGCAAATCCTAAATGGAGAAATCCAACCATAAACTATATGTTTGAATTTGTCAAGTCATAGTTGATGAACAAAATTTGGATATCTTTGACTGTAAATGCATTGCTCATATATATTTTAATGTATCTAACAAAGTCAAAATAAAAACTCATACTTTTCAATGAACATTGGCATCTAAATATGGGCTTATTAGCAATCTCAAGCTTAACTGAACCACATTTCAAATTCTCACCCAAATAGTTTACATAAAACTTCTGGGTTTTGTATTATTTCAAAACATACATCCAGAAGCCAATATGTTTAATAAGGGAAAAGAAAGGTAGATTGATAACAATAATATAGATTTTAAACTTCAACAAAGCTCAATAGGTAGTAAATAGTAAATTTAATAAATCAAAGCTCATGTAATTTACTACCAGTGCTAAGAAAATAAAGCGTAGTATATGTGCTTTATCAAGACCAACCAAAGTACATCAATGCAATAAAACTCTCTATTCCCTTTGCATGTCTAACGAGGACACTCCCTAAAAATTCCCCATATGCAAAACAAAAATCAAAGAAAACATCCTTATCCCATAGCAAAGACAAAGGCATAAACTTTTCCTCAAAGATAAGAGCATTAAACTCTAACCGAATGCACCAAAATCCAAACAAAAAGACATGACAGAACAATCTCCACATGCAATGATTAAGACAATCAGAAGAGCCCAGAAAATTACAAATGAGAATACGTAATAATTTCATGCCAAAACAAAACACTAACCCTTAAGCTTTAGGGTCCTTGAAACTTGGAAGTTTGTTCCTTCGATGCTTGCAAAATGAAGGGGAAAACCAACCCGCTCCGGATGGGCACACTAAATTGCTGGAAGTGAGAAATCAAACGAGGAAATGAAGCAAAATCAAAAAAGGGCAAAAGGCAAAGAGCTGAAAGTGAAAGGGAAAGTTAGAGACCAAAGTTAATGGAAGTCTGAGAGGCTAAATGACCGAGAGAGAGAGAGACAGGTGGCAGTGCAAGTGGGACAGGTGGAGGTGCTTTCACCTTCAAATTTGTGGTTCTCTTTCCTTCTTTTTCTTTTTTTCTTTTTTTAAGAAAATTATATACTCTACTCTATATAATATATTATAAAGCTAATATAGCTAATATCATATATCGATATATATATCTTTGTCTAACAGAAAAGCTAATTGTTACAGATTGTCTCCACATATATTCCTAAGTTAACTACCTCTGTCTATCCATCTATTTGGGGATGAGTTGTGCCACTGAAATTCAAGGCAGAATCAAACATCTTCCACAAAGTTCTCCAAAAATGGCTAAGGAACTTGTTGTCCCTATCAGATGTAATGGATTTAGGAACACCATGCAAACGAACTACCTATTTGAAGAATAACTTTGTCACATTTGTTGCGTCTACAGTTTTCTTGCAAGCAATGAAATAAGCTATTTTAGAAAATTTGTCAACAACAACAAAGATAGAATCCATGCCCCTATGAGTTCGAGGCAATCCAAGCACAAAATTCATAGACAAATCATCCCAAATATTGTCTGAAACAGGCAATGGTGTGTATAAACCCGTATTCTGGGACTTCCCCTTTGCTATTTGGTGCACATAGCATCTATGTACAAGATGCATCACATCCCTTCGTATATGAGGCCAGTAATAGTGCTCCCGGATAGCAGCATATGTCTTGTCATGCCCCAAATGTCTAGCAAGACTTCTACCATGTAAATCACGAATCAACTTCTCCCTTAGAGATGTTTTAAGGATAGAAAGTTGATTACCCTTCACGAGATATCCCTAATGGATATAGGACTCTCCATCAACATGTTGATTAACACAATTCTCCCATAATCCACCAAAGTCCTCATCAATAGCATATAAGTCTTTAACAGTTTCAAAACTCATAACCTCCTGTCTCATGGTAACCCATAGCTCATCTCGCCTACTCAAAGCATGAACCATTCTATTCTGTACACCAGCCTTGTGCCTCAGATTAAAAGTGAACTTCTTTAAGAATTGGGATCATCTAGCATGCATACCCTTGTCCATTCACTTCTGACTCTTTAAATACTTCAAAGCATCATGATTAGAAAAAAGGAGAAATTCTTTGTTGATGAGATAATGCTCCTAATGTTTCAGAGCACGAACAACTGCATAGAACTCATTGTCATAAGTGAACCATTTTTTCCTGGCATTATTGAGTTTCTCACTGAAATAGAACATTAGTCTCTTCCTTTAGGACAACACAGCACTGATACCCACACCACTAGCATCACACTCAACTTCAAATAAAGCCTCAAAATCAAGTAAGGCCAATACAGGTCCAGTACTCAACTTCTCTTTCAAAACTGCAAAACCGGTTTTAGCTTCCTCACCCTACTGGAATTTTCCCTTCTTTAAACACTCAATAATTGGTGCTGCAATACTACTGAAATTTCTAATGAAGTGTTTGTAAAATATAGTCAATCCATGAAAACTCCGAACCTAAGAAATGGTTCTAGGAGTTGGTCATTCTTTGATAGCTCTACATTCTCTTCATCCACCCGAATACCATCTGCACTAACCACATAACCCACAAATAACAGGTTGTCTATTATGAAACAACACTTCTTCAGGTTAGCATACAGCTTATTTTTCTGCATGACCCCCAGTATAGCTCGCAAGTGTGAGATGTATTTTGCCTCTGTCTGACTGTATATCAGAATATCATCAAAATACACAACTATGAATTTGCCAATAAAGGGTTTCAGTACCTAATTCATAAGCCTCATAAAGGTGCTAGGAGCATTTGTCAACCCGAATGGCATCACGAGCCATTCATACAGCCTTTCTTTTGTCTTGAAAGTTGTCTTCCACTTATCTCCAAGTCTAATTTGAAGCTGGTGGTATCCACTATAAATGTCAATTTTAGAGAAAATCTATGTACCATGAAACATATTCAACATATCATCCAACCTAGGGATGGAAAATTTATACCTCATTGTAATCTTGTTGATGGTTCTGTTGTTAACACACATTCTCCAGCTATCATCCTTCTTGGAGGTCAATAAAGCCGAGACAGCACACGGACTCATACTCTCCTGAATATATCCTATTTTCAACTAATCTTCTACGTTCTCCCTGAGGATTTCTCCTTCCTTCGGACTCATCCTGTAGTGTGGTAAATTAGACAAATTGGCTTAAGGAACTAGATCAATCTGATGTTGGACGTCTCTCATAGAAGGCAGCCTTGGAGGCAAATCTGCAGGCACTACATCACTGAATTCCTCCAACAATGGTCTGACAGCCTCTGGATACTCAATAGTTTTTTGCCCTTCATCTGACACTAACATCTGCCTCATGATAAGAGCGTGTATCTCCTTTGTCTTTGTTACCTTCTTATCAAATTCAGTCGTAGATTGTGTCAATGTAAAGAAAGTCCACTCTTCCACTTTAGAAGCTTTGGCTGTGGAACTACACTTCATTGGCAACAAAGTAAACTTTCTGCCATCTTTCTGCAACTTATAAATATTCTCCCTTCCATCATGCTGAGTTGCAACATCAAACTGCCAAGGTCTACCAAATAACAAGTGACAGGCATCCATATCTACCACATTAAAATAAATTATGTCCTTATACTTACCGATAGAAAAGGGTACCTTGCATTATTCAATTACCTAGATTTTATCACCGGCCTTAATCCAGCTAATTGAGTAGGGATTAGGATACTTTTGCACCTTCAACCCCAAACTCTCCACAGCATCTTTATCAATGATATTCTCACAGCTACCACTGTCAACAATAACATCAAAAAACCTAACTGCGAATGGTACACGTAGTTTTGAACAATTGATGTTGTTGGGTGTCATCTTCTTGCTTCGGTGTGAACATCATTCTCCTGGTGACATAATTTTGACTTTCATCATTTTCATTGTCTTCAGTAAAGTCACATTCTTCTACATCTCCATCTGGATCACACACTTCTTCCTCCTCATTTTCCTCTTGCTCAACAACATGGACAGTTTTTTTTAGAGGGCAGTCACTAGATCTGTGGTCTGGTTGGTTGCACTTAAAACACTTCCCTAGGTAGGGTCTGGTATAAGGGTTGGTTGTTTTTGGTGCTTCTGTTACCTTATGTTTTCCCGCAGCCCTGTCCTCCTTATTTCTACTTTCTTGAATTGCCTTGCCTTTGTCATTAGTAGTAGTCTTATAAGTATCCCTACTATAATTTCTGCGGGGGTATTCTATTCTACTTCTTTCTTGCATCAACTGTTCAGCCCTCAAGGCAAGATTACGAGCCTCAAATAAGGTTCTTGCAACCTACACCCCTATTCTATCTCTAAGGAATGACTTTAAACCCTCAAAGAACCTAGCTACCTACTGCCCTTTTGTCTTCCTTAAATCGTTCCGAGTTACCAACCTTGTGAATTCTGCATAATAGTCATGGATAGACCTCTGTCCCTGTTGGCACCTCTGGTACTGCTGGAACATGAATTGTTTGTAATCAAGGGGAAGGAATTCGCTTGGCAACAGTCATCTTATTCTTCCCCACGTTCGAACAGAAGTCTTGCCTTCACGAATCCTCCTACTCTGTAACCTTTTCCACCAAGTAGACACACCACCCTTCAATTTACATACAACCAACTAAACTCTCTTCTCTTCAAGTATCTCCATGTATTCAAAGAAGTGGTTGATATCTGCAATCCAATCCAGAAAGCTCTCAATGTTTAGGTTACCTTGGAAGTAAGGAATGTCTACCTTCAATCTATAATCGGATTCTCTATCACCATGATCATTCCTCCTGAAGCCCACATTCCTCCTGGGTGGTTCTTTGAAATACGTAGCTTCATCCTCTTTCGAATCATCCTTTGTATCAATTTGTCTCCTTCTTCTATGATTTCTAAGATAAGGAACGTTGATAGGCTGCCTGTGGCCAACACTGCTGCCAACACTCTCCTGCCATCATTCCGAATCCTATTGGGGTTGTTAAGCCATGTCTCAAATCGACCAAGCACTTTTGGGGTCGTCAAGCCATACCTAAATAAAGCTTGCACATATGGCCAACATATCTTAATTAAATATTATTTTATTTATTTTTTATACAAAGGAATTATGAACGTGCTTGTTATGTTCTTACTCAATTAACAATTGGAATAAGGCTTACTCACCAAACAAGCAAAAAAGGGGAATAAAGTCTTACTAAACAATTGGAATAAGGCTTACTCACCAAACAACGAAAAAAGGGAAATATAAAGTCTTATTAAACAAATACCTTGCTTGCAACCGATGAAGAATAATGCTATAAGTCATACAATTGAATCTATATTTAGGTTACACGTACATTCCATGTGGGGTCGTGGATGTACTTTTCCTCATGTTTTAAAATTCAATTAGAGATTTTGTAAAGTGGAAATGAAACTATATAATGAATGTTGGATTGTTAAATGCATAGATTTTTTTTATATATCTTTCTACAAACAAATTACAAACGTGCTTGTTAAGTATTTATTCAATTAGCAATTGGAATAAAGCTTACACCAGTGAAGAATAAAGCTATAAGTCATCTAATTGAATCTAGATTCAAGTTACACATACATTGCATGTTAGCTCATTGATGTACATAAAATATAGATTCAAGTTACACGTACATTGCATTAGGGGTGAGCATCGGTCGGGGTTTGCCAATTGGCACCCGGACCACCCAACCAATGTACTTGATGTATGTAAAATAAACACCTATGGCCAACCGAGATAGTGACACCAAAGATCTTCAGTTTGGGCGGTTTAGTGGTTTGGTCAGTCAATTACCGCCCATTACCCCAAAACAAAATTTCAAAAAAAAAAAAATCACATAAAGATTTGGCAAATTTACCAAAATAATGCAATTCAATAAAAAAAAAATTATGAATTTAGGTTACTTTTGAAACTATTTACCAAAATTGGTCATTTTTTAAACTGAAGAAAACGAAAATGAATATGTATTTTCTATAGGAAAACGCGGATTTATTTCCGTGTTTTCTTTAGTTCAAATTCCCCGTTTTCTAAGAAAAATACTTTAGTGTGTATTGTGCGAAAAAAGTAATCCATTTTGAAAAATATTTTTAAATGTAACCTAAATTCATAAATTCTTTATTAAATAACATTATTTTGGTTAATTACCCGAAAGATCTTTGAAGGAGCTTCACATTAAAGAGGCGTTCGATAGATAGATTTTTTCTAGTTTTTTTAGAATCTCAACTAGGGAAACTAATATTCTCATATTTGATACAAGATTTCTAGAAAACATTCCTAGGAAAGTAAGATTCTCATAAATAATTTTAGGGCAAGTTTTCCATCAAAACTTTCCCATAAGAGGTGGTGGGAATCTCGGATTCTCATGCCATGGGAAAGTTTTTTAGACATAGAAAGTTAAATATATCATTCATTAATAACATAATCATAATAATGCCAAAATTATTTTATTTTTGTTTATACTTTATTTTATATTTTATTTTTGCTAATTTTTAATATTACTTTTTACTTATTCTTAATTTTAAATAAAAAATTATTTTAAATAAATATTCATTAAGAAATAATTTAATTATTTTCTTTGACTTAAAATAAATAGGGATATTTTTAGAAAAAAATACTAAAATTCTCAAGAAAATTGTATTAGAACAAACGTGAGATTAAACAATTCCTAAGAAATATTGTCTAACATTTTTAAGAATGTTTAAGGCTAACCAAACAAATTTGTAACATTCTCATAAATGATTTTTTCCAAGAAACATGATTCTCAAGAACCAAAAAAAATCTGTCTACCAAACGCCCTAGTACAAAATTTAATCCTAAATACAAAGAGAAAGTAAAGAAAATAAAATAGGCAATAGATCTTGAAATTTCACCGACAGAGGCGGAGGTTTGGTCTGCAACTCATGTGGGGCAGTTCTAACAGAGAGATGAAGTCTGAAATCTAAAGCAAAACACTTCAGCACTTGAATCGCATTGACTTCAAAAGGGATGAATACTTGAATAGTTGAGGAGATGGAGAGGTGAGACCGCGAGAGATAAAGAAGAGAGGATAAGGACAAATCAATAAATGAATGGAGAGAGATGTGTGGCAATTCCTGTAAGTGGTGTAGTTGGGACGTGAGATAAAATTTAAAATGCTATGAGAAGGAAAAGATCTTGACCAATTGACCATATAAAGTGGCACAAATATATTGATTTTTATGCTTAGAATGATGTGATTAATGATGATAAAATTTAAAATAAGAGGTTGTTTTAAATATTTTATTATATGTCATATTACATAAGAATAGTACATAAAAATAGTCAATATGTGAATGACATATATACAAATTAACTGCTTTTAAATTTATTTAAAAAAATAAAATAAATTAGTTTTATATCAAACAAAATATAAAAATTATATGTGATTATCACGTCAGTGTAGTATGACATATACATGTAATATCATAGAATCTCCGTTTAAAATATTGTACACTTATAGCACATGTTCGATTTCCTTCAGTTTGTAATTCTCAAAACCGCCACTGGCCGTGAAATCCAATTTTCTGATGAAAATCTCATTCGCTAATAACCATTAAATCGAACCAAACTGCCCGAGATGCATTTTTTAGCCTCGGTTCGGTTGGTTTAGCTTGGTTTGCGGGTTTATGCTCATACCTACTTTGCATGTTGGCTCATGGATGTACTTTTCCTTGTGTTTTAAAATTCAATTGGCAATTTTGTAAAGTGGAAATGAAACTATATAATGTATTTTGTATTGTTGAATGCATCTTAATTAAATATTATTTTATTCATTTTTTTATATAGACAAATGATGAGTTTTCGGATTTAGATTAGGTGTTTTGCTATGTTATCCTTTCTAAAAGTGGTCTAACCCATTAAGTAGCACTACATTGACCTCTACAATCCAAGTCTAGGAAGTACAAACACGGCAGTTTGCTGTTGTATCCCCGTGTTCGACATACCATTAACACAAACACATGCACAACACAACATGTGTACAGATGTGTTCAAAAAAAAAAAAAATTGGCTTGGACACACGGCTGACAAGGCTCGGACACGGCATGGATACAGCTCGGTCACAACTTAAATTGGGTTGGACACAACTTAGCCATTGTTTTCTTTTTTTTGTTAAAAACAAAAAAAGATAACTTAAAAGAGTTCGAATACGATATAAATGTTCAATCTTTTGATAAAATATGATTCTACTTAGAATTCTGTGTTATATGATATATATATATATATATATATATATATATATACATGTTATGTCGTGTCTTGTATTTTTTAGAATTTTTGTGTCTCGTTTCCCATGTTTGTGCCTGTGCTTCCCAAATCCAAGTTTTAGACAAAAATAACTCTTGTTCTTCGGTTCAATTCCAAGCTCTAGTAAAACAGAGTTATGATTTAAATTTAATTAGACTCGAAAAGTTTAACTGTTTGTCATAAACTTTATCAGTACTTTTGTTATATGGCCAAGATTAAACATTTTAATAAGGAACTAAATGCTGACAAAAAAGAAAGAAATATCTAAAAAATCTATCTTTGTAATAAAAAAAAATACTAATGATTCATGTATCACTTTATCATTTACAATTAATTTTCTTTTCTTCTTCACTTTTCCTACCTTAGGACGCAAACAAAAGCTATGCTCCTTTATATCAAATTAGTATCATGACACTTTTTCATCAAAAATTAGGGTGAAATTTTGAGAGGGTTGTGGATGGTAAAGATGATGTACAAGCAAGCTAATTACTCCCCTTCAATGCATTGACAGAAATACCACTGGATTAGGATGGCAACCATGGGCAAAAATGGTTTTTTTAGGCTGAATTTGCATTGCCGTGTGCAAAACATGTATAATGGTGGGTCCATCCCTATATTTCTCCGTTGCCTTAATTCTGTTTATCAATCTACTAAATGTCACCCCTTCCCAGCTTCATTAGAATGCTTGTCGTTTAAGGTCATTGTATCCAATGTGGATAGTTCTTTCCCCATCTATTTAGATCACCATGCAGAGCTTTGCCTTCATATTTTCTTGGCGAAAGGATGTGG
The DNA here is from genome assembly GCA_003255065.1 of Cercis canadensis. NCBI lineage: Eukaryota > Viridiplantae > Streptophyta > Magnoliopsida > Fabales > Fabaceae > Cercis > Cercis canadensis. The sequence goes on from QAOA01005603.1 coordinate 35,925, forward strand.
GGAGTACATATTTGGTTAAGTATGAGAAATGTTGTACAGAGGTGAGGACTAGTATTGATGTGTTGAAGGAGTTTAATGTTGTTTATGATTGTACAGAGATTATAGGTGCATAGATTGGTAGGATAGATGAATGCGGAGTTTTTCTTGGTTAATTATGGCAATTTTACTAAAATAATGTAAGTAAAATAAATAAATACAAAAAAAAGTTACTGTTAAAACAATTTATCAAAATGGGTCACTTTGAAAAAACTCAACCGGAAAAAAGAAAAACACTAAAATGTTTCAGTGTTTTATGTAAAGAAATACTAAAATATTTTAGTATTTTTTTACATAAAACGCTGAAACACATTTTAGCATTTTATGTAAAGATATGCTGAAACATTTTAGCGTTTCTTTACATAAAACGCTGAAACATTTTAGCGTTTCTCTTTTTTCCAATTTCTCTTAATAAAATATTCAAAAGTAACCTATTTTGGTAAATTGTTTTACCAGTAACCCTTTTGTATTTATTTATTATTCTTGCATTATTTTAGTAAATTTGCCGTTATTCTGACTTTCTATTTTGTTTCTTTCAAGTAGAAAGATGTCACCCCATTCAAACATGGCAAAGTTGGCAAAGTTGAGGAAGATAGTATAAAAGATCTAAGTCATCTTAGCTATAGATCATATGATCACAAGACTCTGTAAGAAGAGGGTTGTGTGTTCAAGACTCCCTTAAATGAAAGTGAAGATTCTCAAAGCCCTCATCTCCACAAAATTACAATTGTAGGTGCTTCAACAACAAAACCCTAGAGCAAGGATGGGTCACCCCAATTGTTACTGAGTTATTAAAAAAAGAAGTATAAAGGGTCTAATAATTACCCACTAAAACAACAAAAACTACAATTTATTGTCATAAGAAGAATTTCTAGATATGGTGACAGTATCCTTGCTAAAAGCAGTGCTCGATCAGCCCCATGGACCTAAATTTAACTAAATATATGCCCACGTTTGTAGATATCTAAATTTAACTAGACCTACTTTTTGTCTACAACTCAAAAATTTTCACCTACACCTCTTTCAATAGGTATAAAAATATCGTTTCTCTAAATGAAAATGCAGAGTGCAAAAGTTTGAGCAGTGAGATGATTTAAATGGATGTATAACTGCACCACACTGCAGTTGTTTGAACCTCAAGGGATGATACAAAAGTGACAGTTCAGGAGATTTTTAGGGGATACAATCCCCCAAGAATGGTTCACTATGAAACCTGTATCCCCCAAGAATGGTTCACTATGAAACCTGCTTGCCAATTTTATTTAACAATAATGATATAAAAGCCCTCAAGAACAACAAAGGATTTGCATTACAAAACTATTTACTGCTCATCAACATTGGATCTTCACAACCATCACATCAAAGATCTATCAGTTTTGTGGTGCAATATCACTACATTCCACTGCTGGCTTAACTTGGCTGTGGACAGCTTCTAATGCCTGTGCAGAAGCACCAGAGAAAGCCATCAGTGACTGGAAAACTTGGGGAAGTCTAGTTTTTAGGTTGTTTAGAGTCATTGCTCTTGTGACCTGTACAGAATCCCAATATTTAGCTTTCTCACTTTCCACTTGCTTCTTTAAGCCTTCTGTTTTTGCATGTTTAAGAGATAATGGATGGCGAGGGCTCAAATTCACAGGGGCATCTCCAGCATCAAAACTCCACTCAATTTTTCTCTCCATCTCAGCTAGGGAGCTCAATTCCTTTTCCAACCTTCTCTCAAGTTTTCCCAACTTTTTCAGTAGGTTATCTTCCTCAGCTTGCTGGACAATTATCTCGCTGATAGACAACAAAAGGCTCTTTATTGCCTCAGAGGTTACCTGTGATCAGCACATCAGAAAACCAGAAAATGTTACATTTTAGTATTCCAAAGGACTGAGTACACACATATTTCAAGAAATAACAAGCCAACCATTATTTTTCTAGTATAGAGGAATCACAGAAGTGTTTAATGTAAGTTAATACTTTACACTTTTAAAGAACATTGGAATAGAGGCATGATACAAAGAAAAGATTTACATTTTGAAGGAACTAAATTGTTTTGCGCCAACGAACAAAATCTATAAAGTACAGCTTAACCTAAAAGCTACTTTTTTTATTAAAGAAAATTTGTATTAAGAAAGGAAGAGTGCAAGATGAAAGAGGAGAAGCTATCATCCAGGAAACAAACACAAAAAGTTTCGGCAACAAGAATAAATGAAAAATCAATGTAAAATAGCTCTCTAATCTAGTCTCATGTCTGTCAAAGAATCACACAATCCTACTTTAACCCAATCCTTCCGAAAAGATTGGCTTCAGTGATAAATTATTTTAGGCATATCACCTTTCCTCTTGTTAAAACCACAAAGCACGCAGATTCATCATCAAAATACTTAATGCTTATCAAAATTTGACTTTGTGAAAGTATGGCAAGGATGCAATATTATGGATGAGTTAACATGCAAAAGCCAGGGGGAAATGAAAATCTGAATTAGCTAGCATGTAGATAGATCACAGAAATGATTACAAGGGGAAAAAAATTGCTGAGAATTTCAACAAAAAAGGAATAAAAGAAAGCAAACTATAGACAACTATGGAGGAAGAGAAAAAGTAGGAATTTCAAGTTCCTTTCCATATGATGTAGCACACAGAGGATCAAAGGAGCCAAAGATCACTCAGAAAATACCAAAAACACTAAATTGGGGGTTTATATTATCAAATCATCAAAAGGTCCAAAACAAGAGAACTACTATTCCTTATATAGCCAACTCGAAAACCCTAATCCTACTAAAACAAGTAACCCTAATAGGATTACTCAACTAATTCTAATGAGGATAGGAATAGAATCCTAAACCACCTAATTACAAGATATCCTACGAACCAAACAAGTAATCATAAGTTCCCCCAATTATTCCTAATTTAACCCTGATTTCCAAATTACAAACCCTAAATCCCAAATCATAAAATATATAAAAAAAATTATTAATTGACATCAATTTCATCATCCCCATTCCGCATTACCATGCCATTGAGCTAACATACTAGACTTTTTTACTTAATCCCGTCATATTATCACTCTGCCTTATAGAACTGGTTCCATAGCCCTTTGTAACCCCAAATATTTTGAAACCTTCCAAAGATGGGCTGCTGAAAAACAAAAGCAACTCTGTATGCAAAAGGCTGTTTGGACCCATGGAAGTAACATAACCCAATTGAGTTGCCAAACTATGTTCTAGGACACATTGTAAAATGGCTTACAGAGAGATTAAATTTGATTTGTTATGTGTTATTGCAACTGCCAGATATAATCCTTGTTTCTCATGCTATACAAATAGTAAAGAAAAACCAACTGAAGCTATCCATAACATGAATGATGTTAAGCATTAATTACTCCTAGTTTCCAAAATGCCTTTCATTTGAAGAGTCTCCACCATTACCAAAACTTTGTGAAGCAAGATGATTGATGGGAAAAAAAAAAATTTCTTTTGATAACAAAAGCTTTCTTGAAACACATTAAAGTGATGTATGAAAGTACATATGATGTATGTATACAAAGAACTACACCACCTCAACAAACAGAAAGAGACAAAACAGGGAAGCAACAAATGATCAAAAGCAAACAAACAAACAAAAGTGTTAAGATCAAACCCATTCATGGGCCTTTTCCAAATAGCCTTAAGTTTTTGGGTGAACAGTGAACTGCTTCCTTGAGATGGTATCAGAGCTTCTTTTACCAAGTGGTCAGAAGTTTGATCCTTGCTGCCCCCATTCTCATAATTAAATTAACTTCAGCACTAGGCAGTGGTATGACTTTGCTTCATCCACAATTCAAGACTACAGGACTTTTGCATGAAGGGGGTTTTTGAGATAAAACCCATTCATGGGCCTTCTCCTAATAGCTTAAAATTTTAGGTAAACTAGAAACTTGACATAAAGAATCTAGGAAATCTTGGAAATCCCCTCCCCTGAGCTGAGGATGTTGCACTTGCATTGAAAAAGAAATCCAAAACAGAGCCCTCAGTTCTAAAAACTGAGTTTTCCATCCCTTGGAACATCCTCTTATGCATTCTATTAAGAGTAAAACCCTTTTTTAGTCCTTGAAAAATGCAGCTACTGACAAATTCGTCCTCCAAAAATTTTCAGTGACAAATTGGTTCTTGAAGTATTATTTTGTCTGACAAATTAGTCCTCTAGTACTTTAATGAGAAAAGTTCTGGACCCTTGCAGACCTCTTTCCTAAAATTCTTTCACTAATCTTGCCTAACTATGTTTAAGCCTTCATTTTCTCATTCAAGTCTTCCTTTTCTTTTCACTGATTTTGCCTATCAGAGGACTAATTTGTCAGCGAAATAATAATTCAATGACCAATTTGTCACCGAAAATTTTTGGAGGACAAATTTGTCAGTGGCTGTATTTTTCAAGGACTAAAAAAAGGTTTTACTCTTCTATTAATAAAGGTGAGGGCAGGAAACTGAAACTACACAATATGGCTATCTTTGGAAGGGAAGAAATGCTTTTCATATTTAATAACAATTCACAATTAAAATATGTCATTAGGTAATTAGCAGCAGATAAGGAAAGGCATGATCCTAGCTATATATACTTGTCAATATATATATATATATATATATAAGAAACAGCTGAGAAGATAGACCCTTTTAAAGAAGCTACACATCAATGGGATTTACATCAGATCTTTTCAGATTCTATCCTTTTTAGTTTTTCAGTCTTTTGCTCCCAAAATCCAAGAACTCTTGACAGTCATTTTATTTTGGCTTTATAAAACAGTAAATAAAACCATAGTAAAGGAGTGTCAGTAGTGGAAATCGTCAAGGTGATCAGAAGCAAGGGATCAACAGAATTAGTGTCAGTGATTGTGTCAATGACCATGGTGTTGATTCTATGATGGTGGGTGGTAGGCTGGTTGCTTTAGTAATGGTAATCGTTTAATTATGGTAGTTGAATTGATAATAATGGCAATGAAGCACATTGTTGTGACACACTAGCAGTGATGGCAATGGTAGTAGTACTAATTTAAATATCTGTGACTGCATGTTGGTGACAATGTTAGGGTGTTGATGGTATTAATGGTTGTGCTGATTAATGATAGTGTGAACTCTGTCATGGTGGCAACAAAGGTGATGACAGACATAACAATGACAACATGTATAGGAAAAAAGGCAGTGGTAGCAATAGTATATGAGAGGACCAAGTACCACAGAGCCAAAAGCTAAAACTGTCAGCCATAGTTGTTATTTGTGTATCAAATAATTAATTACTATATTGATGTGCAAATATGCTTAACAGTATAGTGGCAATTTGGTTCTACATATCCAAAATCACTATGTGACCGGATGGCCAAATTGGGCAAAAACTTGCACACAGCCATATTGTGTTATAGCAAATTCAAATAGTATAATGGCCTTTTTTTTTGGCTGAACTATCTAATCATCTAAGATCTAAATTCAACTCAAGACTAAACTGATGAGAACAAGGCCAATCATGGCCTAGTAACCATGTATATTAAAGGCCAATAGCATTGGTTTTATCATATAACCTATGTATTTTTTCATGCTAATTTGTGTTATTATCATCTGCATCTTATTGTGATTTATGATTTTGTTAGTATCTTTCCACAGGAACAACAGTTGCAACCATAAAGCTCCATACAGCTTCGCAGTATTTTATTACACCAACCATTGAATAAGTCTTTTAAAATCCAAGTAGGTTAGTACCATGCCCATATATAGCACTAGGTCCAAAGATGATTCCTAACCGCCACCTCTCCAATAAGGTCAACAATCTTCTCTTTGGTTACACCTAAAGGACTTATACCAACTAGCTTACTCTAATACTAATTGTCAAGAACAAGTACTTGCTAGGGGTGGAATTAAGAAGAGCCATTCACAAGTTACTTGTTTTCAACTCAGCTCTGTTCATTTTCTAGGATATGCTTGTCTTTTACGTAGGTGCTGGAAGGCTAAACCAGGCCTTCTATAGACAACTGCTTGTTTAACTGCTTGTTTAACTGCTTATTCACATAGGCTTATTCAGACTGAAATCCAGCTTATTTAGGCTTTTAGGCAGGCTAAACTCAAGCCTTTATTTTCCTAATCAAGTCAAACTCAAAACCTGCTTTGTTTGTTTATTTTTAATGTTACATAAAAAGTAAAAGTTGAGCTTACCCTATACAAGGCAAGCCAAGCAAAAGCACTATATGCTTAGCCTCTGCTTGGCTTGTTTCCACCCCTAAATGCTTACCACTGAGCCAAGAGTTTTAGCTGTAAGAGGTGGCCCAACGGTATTTCATTATTCTTGGCAACAAACACCCAAGGTCTATACATGCTGCTGGCAGACTTGAAGTCCTTCACATTGCATTCTACCAAAAAGTCTGTCAAGCACCTAGCACTATGCTCATACATGGCACCAAGTTTAAGAGTGACCCTGACCACCATAAGGCCAACAGTTTTGGTAGTTGAAAAGACAAATAATGATGGCAGTAACAAAGCAGACAAGAAGTAAATAATGATGATAGTGCCAAACTAGCAAAGAAATAGTTAAAACAACTAGAGAGAAAAAAACAAAGAAACAAAAGTTTTGCTGCTTCTCAGCATTGAAAGAAGGACATGAAAACAAACAACCAGATTGCCATAAAATTCGGGGCGGAAGTACCTTATCAGGCAATTGGTCAAGGCCATGCTCCCATTGTTCACTAATGCGACGAATTGTACGCGAGCAACCACTCTGTTCATGGTCATCCATGAGGAAGTTGGTAAGTTGTATCCACTTACAGATGGTCCTTACATACTCCTGTTGAGATTTTACAAGTTTACAAAAGCTGTTATACCAGTAAGTGACTTCAGTCTCAAGCTGAATTGTGGCTTGGTGATGATATTCAGAATTAAGCATTGTGCTCTGGTTATCATTTAGGTAACTCAACTGCTGGCAGATGCGAGTTTGGGCCCGATGACATTCATACATTGTCCTCCACATCTGAGTCAGCCTGAAAAACATTGAAGACTTTGAACCAAAACTTCAGGATAAGATTAAAATAACAAATACTACACTGTCTGATTGTGTTCTCCACCCTCTTCCACCTAAGTTTACTCAGGACATATTTAAAAACCTTCATCCTAGTGAAAGAGAAAATGACATAAGAGATAGTATTTCTTTATCAGATAAATTAGCAACACACATGCTTCAGAACCTCCATTTTTTTTTTTGTCTTTCTTTTATTTGTTGATTGATATCACAATAAATTGAGAAATCTTTTCTGTCTTCCTTATAGTTGTCATTCTTTCTTTACTCTGAGAGGAAGCTACAGAAGTTTCCATAGCATAAATGATCAATTATATGGTTTCTGAAAAGATCTGACTTTAAAGCAAACAGCAAATGAGCAACTGTACTAAGGTCAATGAATTAGGAGATCTGTAATTATATTGGCCATGGCAACATACCATCTTCATTGAAAGAATTGAATGAGATAAACAGCCTGGATTTCCTTTTAGCAAGAAAACAAAGAGAATGAGATAGACAGCCATCCTATTTTTGATTACTTTTCTTCAAAAGTATCTTAAGGCCAAAAATATTAATTCCAAATCTAGATTGATGTTATTATACCTAGCATAGCCCAAATTAGAATCTGGCCTTATTTTTGAGGGCCGAGCCTGGCCCCATTTATAAATGGGGCCGGCCAATTAGTATAATTTTACTACTTTTTGAATTAAATATGACTTTTTAAGATAGAAAAAGTTATTAAAAATAAATAAAAAAGGAGAAATAATGAAAAACAAAAGAAAATTTAAATCGGGCCAGCCCAATTACTAAACAGGCCAGTCCAAATTGGACCAGGCCGGAAAAGCCCATTTTTAAACTGGCCTCAAAATTCAAACCTTCACCCAATTTTATCTGGGCTATTCCCAAATTTTAAAAGGGCCTAGCCCAAAACTGACAATGCTAATTAAACCATTCAGCTGGGGTACGTTTAATCTATTTAATGTTGAAAACTTTACCCTGAAGTGAATGCAACCAGTTGGGGATAGAGCTCTTCATCAATGAGTGCCAATATTGATGAAGTTGTTTGACTAATTGACTGCTGCAGGCATATTACATTAGACTCCAAACTCTCAACACTGGATCGAGTTTTGTCAATCTTGATCCAGTCAACATTCTCATCCTCTTGTCTTTGCAATAATAAAGACTTCCTCTGATACTCCAACTTGGTAATTTCTTCCTCCTGCATTATATGATGGTTAAATGATGAGTAAAGTAGGATATTTGAGATATTAAGAAAAAACATGTCATTTTCACTAATTATCAAGCATATATAATTCACTACAGAAACTGCCAAAGCATGGGCTCCAAGAAAAAATTTATCCACAAAAAGGAGCAAAGAAATAAAATGGTAAGCAAAATTTCAAAATCAATTCTGAAATTAATAAAGTATGGCATTTTCAGCATATGAAAGAAAGGCAAGGACTACAGCCTTTCAGTTTAAGTTGACAGTAAGACTTAAAAGAGTGACATGTCACTTTGTGCTGCATTTTCATGTTCTTGTTTTTGATAACGAAGCCACTGAAAGATAATGAAAGTTACCATAACTAATTTTAACTAGAAAGATTGACTCTAGCTAATTTCCTTATCACATTGGATTTAATAATCCTACAAAGAGGTTGCTGGACGCTCCTGCATTCATGGCTACCACACACACTAGAGGGGAAAAAACTGAGTACTAACTGACATAATATTGAGATATCAATCAAGACATAGAAGTTTCATTCCTGGTTTGTTTATTTGGTTTTTTTTTTTTTTTTTTTTTTTTTTTTTTTTTTTTTTTTTGCATTTTCTTTTTGTTTTCAACAAATAGTGTATCTCTACATACAGCCCATACTTGTACACCAGATTGGAACTTTTTGGTACTTTCTTATCTATGAAGCTAAATCTGAGCCACATTAATTGAATCTCTGACTTTGTTTCAAATCTGCAGTAGACAAAGATAATAACAGGCACACTCTGAGTGTCTGCTATTCAGTCATTGATTTAGCTTCTTATTGGCTTACCTTTAATTCCTTGCACAGTTTCTTCTCTGCAGCATATAATTTTTTAAGTGTGAGACAATGAGCTCCTGGCTTGCATGGTTCACTAGGACCAGAAAACTCAGCAGCATCTCTGGTAAACTGGGTTGACTTAGAATGCCGACTCCATGACAAAACACTGAAGACCTTAGCAGAATTCCCTATAAATAGTATGTCATAACAGATTTTAGTGGAACTTCTCCACATACACAATACACAATATATATATAGGGGATCCACTTACACCCTTGAATGACTTCTAGAAGGTGAATTTCATTAATCCAACTGTTGGATTGAAAATTCTCATGATGTAGATCATGCTCATAAAATTTCATAAAAATTGAGAATTAATTGCTTCTTTGTTGGATTATCTTATTTTAACAGATAACAAGATTTTAAAATATAAGTAAATCTCATCAATCAGAATAGGAACTTAGGAATTTCTGATTTACGTAAAAATTTGACATGTATGATCAACATCGTAATATATCAAAGGTTGGATAGATAAAATTCACCTCCTAGAAGAAGTTATTCTAGGGTGTAAGTGGATCCCCCATATATATGAGTACACATACCACACAAAGTGAATGATATCTGAAATAAACATCAATTACAACAGGACAAGGTCTACTGTAGCACAGCATAATATGTTGATTAAGTTAAATGCTAGATTGGTATGCAGACGATGCATAAAGTTCAGAAAAACTAACAATAAATAAAGCAAAGCTACCATAATTGTCAAATCAATCAATTAATCACAGTAAAACAGTAACTTAATGATAACAGCATTTATCTGACATGCCATTTCGCCTACATTTTCCACCCTCATTTGTACTGCTACAGTTTTTACACATGCGCTTGAGAAGAAAGAAATCCTGTAACCTTAACAATAAAAAGGTAATGAAGAAAAACACTAAACAGAAAAGCCTATAATTTTCAAGGACACATGGGCAATAAAACCATTGGTGGTCAACACACAATGAACTAGGACTAAATCCATTTTTCCACTCCCAACTATAATGATATCCTCTAAATTTTACAGGTAAAATAGATAAGAGACACAAGTTATAGTAACATCATGCTCTAAAAATTTGTTTTGCGTGCAAGTTAGAAGATATGGAACTACAAATTAGACAGAACATCAGTGTCTAATTTGAAGAATTTAAGTATTAATCAACAAAAAAAGTTTATATATAGTGTCTTTTCATAAAATTTAGCTTAAAATGAAGACTTCAAAACTCTAGATGTATAGAATTATCCACAAGTTTAGTTTTGTCTGACTCCAACCTCTAATATATACAGCAATAAATATATAAGCTATGAATTCATTTACAAGGATATGCTACATCTCCAAATGTATATTAATGAAGAAAAGTATGCTCAGTTGTATAAGTATCAAAACATTGTGAAAATCAGAAGAAACTATGAATTCACAAAGTAAAAAAGACAAAATAGGCATAAGGAAAAAGACAATTGGTTGTATCTCTCAATTTAACATAATGAAAATTGTGTAATAAGGCCAAATTAAAACCAAGAGGACACAGTATGTGGCCTTACTCTTTTGATCTCTAGAATTCTGCCGCAGAAGAATATCTCGTCCATTGATATCAATAAGAACAGCTATTTCTCTTACACCGGCTGATGCTTTAAGGAAAAAATCATCTAACTCTTTAATGATACCCTCCAATGTCTTCTTATTTCTACTAATTACCATGTGCCTATCTGTAGTGTCTTTCGCATGCAACATCATTCCAGAAGAACTCTCACCAACTTGTTCCATAGCCTGTGGCTTTGCAACAGCTTCTGCTTCTGGATCTTCATCCCCAAAATCTGTTCTGGTTTCTGCCCAGTTTTCATCCTCTTCTATTTCACATTGGGGTGAAGGTGAGCCGAAGATATAATCCAATGGTGACTCAAAATTTTGTTGAGTCGGCACGGTATAAATATAGTGCTCACCATTTTCTAAGCTTTCCTCTTGGCCAACTTTTCCTTTACTCTTCTCATTGAACATTGTTGGATCAAGACTAAAAGGAGGTGGTGGTGGTGGTGGTGGTGGTAGTGGTGGAGGGGACCGAGGCAAAGGTGGAGGTGGAGAAGGAGGCACAACCAAGCCATTAGAGGAAGTTTCTAGATCCAATGACTCAGACTCCGTGAATTGCCGAAGGGTCCCACCAGTGTTTTTCAATGCTTTTAAATAGGCCAATTGGGAATCAGAAAACTCCCCTCTGATATTCACCAATTGTTTCATCAGCTTCTTCCTCTCCTTGCAGATGCGAACCTTCCCTTCCTCATCAATGCTTGAGAAAACACAACCCATTTCCTATATAGTAACCTAGTGATTTACACTCTCCACTGCTAGTGATGAGAAATGTCAAAAAAAACCCAATCAACCCCAATTGTTATAGCAACCCCCAAGAAAGATCAGCGGTAGCCACCCAGAAAAAGAACATCCAAGGAAATTTTTAAGGTACAAACTTTATGCATTACGGTATTCATACCTTCAAAAAAGACAACCATATCCAGATTTAAATTTTCGTTGCCCAATATACATACCCTTTTCCAGTTATCAACAATCAGGGTCCAGTTTCATTATCTTCAAAATCAAGAAGCACTCAACCATATAAAAGAATTCCCAGAATGAACATCCTCTAAATTTTCAAGCTTACTGTGTATTTCTTGGTAGTACCAAGAGCTCAGTTCATCCACTGCAGACAACGGTAATTTGATTGTCTTCACAACCTTTGATGATTCAAAAACTTGAAGGAAGATTCTTACCTACAAAGTAAACAAATAAGTAATTAACCATTTATTAATTAATAAATCAATGAACACAAAATTCCAGTTCAGAATATTACACAATTCACATACCCACTATGCTATAAACATCCCAAATCCAGAATCTAGAATTGATGAATGCATTAATCATCAACCCATCAAAAGGGGAAAAAGAAAAGCAACATATAAGCCATTTTGGTGCCAAATTCCACAGCTACACAATACAGGAAATATGTAATAAAAAATATATATATTAGATAGACCCAAAGAGAAATTCATATGGGTCTCTCAGAAATAATCTGTAATTGCGAAAAAAATTATATAAAAAAAAAGACAGGAAAACAATTGTTCTGACATAGAAGCTGTCTGACACATACCACTTTTCTACTCTGCAAACACAAATCCACTGCTACTCCTTCTTCCCCAGGGGGTTTCGATTTTGAAAATGTCAAAACAGAAAAGCAAATCTTCTCATTATAAAAAGCTTTCGAAAGAACCCACTTTGCTCAAGCTTTACAGAACAGAGTGAGAGAACCCTCGAAACCCGAGAGCAGGAGAAGAAGCATCCAAAGAAGAAGGGGCAGCACTATTTAGCTGAAACCCATTATTATATTAATATAAAGGAAGCTTTTTTAAGTGGCACAATGACAATGGCAAAGACCATAATACCGAATGAGCAAGAGTAGCACATGCTATGCTTCACATTGGTTGTCTATCACTTGGCGTAATATAGCACGGGATGAGTACTTTAGCATATTGCAGAGGTGTTGGAGCTTGGAGGGAGATGTACATTTTAGTAAGGAGGATAAAAAAAACAAAAGGTGGGGATTTGGAGAAGGCCAAAAAAGAAAGAGTTTATTGAGAGAGCTTGTCACTCTCACTTTTTGAAAAGCACTTTTCTGACTTGGAATTTGACTTGGGATACTTGTTTGTCCTTTGGCCAATGGTCTGGGCTATAATCACCCTTATCTTATTGGTATTTTGATGAGTTGAGTGGAACTCCAATGCAAGTGTTGTTGGTGGGTCTATAACTTAGAGTTTAAGATATCCGAATATAGTAATAATGAATTAGAAAAGACAAAGACAATGAAGGTTAAGTTTTGGTTTTAAGGTAGGTGCTTGGAGTGCGGAATCATCGAAGCAAGGTTAGTTTGTCACAGATGTATTAGATTATAAAAATATATATATTAATTTAATTTTCATTAACATGGGATTTTACACAATTATTTAATTATGTGTTCTATATGTATAAAAAAATTGTTAAATTTTAAAATTATTTATTATCTATATTATACTTTAAGTAGAATTATAATTTAGTGTAGATGTTTAAATTAAAAAAGATTTAATGTATAAAAATATTAGACCCATAGATATCTTTTTTAGAATCCATTATAAAGTTATGAAAACTAATAATAATATTAAAGCTTTAAAAGTTTATCGTGAAAATGAAACAGTGATATTTGAAACCAATACCTTGACATCTAACGTCATTACTCCTAAAAGACAAGACTTAAGCATGAAGAAGTTACACTTAATACTAATTATAATTTTACAGATATTTTACTTCTTAAACCAATTCCAACTTCTTTAAGTCAAATCATTGAAAACAATTTTGGACCAGTAGAATTATGATTCTCTAGATCTTAAAAAAAAAGATATCTAAAGACATTTATCATGTAGAAACCATAGAGAAATGATTTGAAATATACACACTTAAAGCAGGATTAGATCTTACTCATCAAAGTACCAAAACTTGCCATACAAAGTCAAAGAAACAAGTTATTGCTACACACATATATGTACAGTGGTTTTAAAACTTATGAGTTCTGCGTTCGAATCTATAATCATAGTCAAAACACCAAAAAAAAAATCTATATCAAAATTGAACCTTTGAAGTTCACAAAAACAACTTTCTAGTATGCGCCTTTTAATATTGTTGATTTCCCATATGTTTTGTGCTCACATTATTGAATCAGAAAAAACTATCATTCGCGACTCACTATAATTATTAACAGGCCAAGTCTATAATACTCATTGATAAAAATGGACATCGGTACAAAGGGCAATAAATGACTGAGATTAAGTCATATGTATGTTTTAAATTTGATGACTTAATATTAATTATAAATGATTAATTATATTTTGGCCCAAAAAATATTATGTATTTACATTTGTTCTCCACTAACCAAAAATATACACCACACTCTTCTTTCTCTCTCTCCCCCTCTCTCTAGGAAGATGGCTCCGCCTCCGTTTCAACCACAACAACACTATCATTTTCTTCAGCGTGATTATGTGAGGCTTCCATTGACATGCCAAAATGATCACTGCCCAAAATAGTTTGATTGACTTTTATATTATCCACTGTTTTCTCCCCCTTCCACGCACATTCACAAAAAAAAAAATTCATCTTGGCTATCAGAAATTGCTATGCCCATGGAAGGTAAAGCAAAGCAAGTGCAAAGCGGAGCTGCTGGGGTGAGGAAAGTTACTGTTTTGAGTGGGTTCTCAAAGAGGCAGCGCAGATCGAAATGTGAAAAGTGGGAGGCAGCGGTGCTTGCCTTATTGTTCTGATTCAGTAGTGGTGTTCGATGAATTGACTCCACGGCTTGAGTATTCTATTTTTCTCTGTTAAGATGGGTGACTTTATTAATTGACTCCGGCAGGGTGTTGATGGCGGAGGAGATGAGGAGAAATATGAAAAATATGCAAAAGCAGCAGAGGGAGAGGAGCATAATATCAAATGACCAAAAAAAAAATGGGTTCAATCTATAATTTAATAAAAATATTAAGGTACTATGTTATTATTAGAAAGACCAAATCTCTAAGTTACCCATCAAACCATCACAGCCATTCATTAAGTTAAATGGATGATTGAATGGTGATTAAGTAGCCTTTGCACCGGTGCTCATTTTCATCAATGAGTATTATACACTTGACCTTATTAACAACCAAAGCCACAATGCACATTGTAGTAGTGTCTTATGCTGAACAAGTCTCAATGAAATATCACTAATAACTTTCCCTTCATTGTATCTGAATCTTTTTAATTGTTTGCAACTTAGCATAGGGGTACTAGAACAGCAATCTCTAGCCACCATCTTGTTTTGATCTATTTTTTTGGATATTTCTTTTATTTGTATTTTTTGGATAATTAGAAGCAATAAATGGCTCATTGACCTAAATATTACATTTTAGCAACAAAATTACACATCTATCATATTTTCTAACTTAATTACCTAAATATTACAAATTTAAAAGAAATTAAAAACATAAAAAAACTTTTTGGACATATGAGGACCATAAGTTGCCATGAGATGTGTTCACGTGGGACATGTCAATAGCTCATTGGCGTGTCCCTTCTTGTCACTTTTTCCTCTAATTTTTTATTTTTTATTTTTATAGGCAGCTAAAGAAATGATACGCTATGGGGCTATTGGCGTCGCGTGGCCACTGGTGCGTCTGGTGGTCCCCATTTTTAATTTTTTTAAAAAGTGTAATATTAAAGTAAATAAGTTAGAAAGTATAATAAATGTGTAAAATTGTTTCTAAAATACTATATTCCGGTCAAAGAGCCGCAATAAAGTGCAACATGTAGTTGGATAGAAGCTTGGAAGAATTGCAATTATCATAAATTGCCAAACCATTATCTCAAAGAAGAACATGTGTAACAAATTTATGGCTATTCTACACAGATTAGAACCAAGCAAATTAACAAACTAATAAAAATCTCATACATTAGCTATTTCTTCTTCGAGCTCTCAGCTATGTTTTCCTATTCATTTTTTCCTTTCAATCAAAATGCCATGAAGGGAAGAGCCAAGGAGAGGGGAGGGCTATGAAGGGAAGCACGATGCAAGCTAAGCATGCTTCATTCGATTTCTATTTAGTTTTTTCTTTTTTGGTTAAAATAAAAAGTTATTTTAAAAATGCAGTGTTGTACTAAATTACTAATACTTACAATTATTAATGTCAAAACCTATTTAATATATTAATTTACTCTCATTTAATATAAAAAAAATTAAAATTAACTAATTATGATATTTGCTTTTTTAATTGTGGCTCATTACAATTGTTGTATATATGCTTAAATTTAGTTCTCCTAGATATAATATTTTATCACATAAAAACTATATATCTGCATCAGCCTGCTCTCCACTAAAGTTTCACTGTCATTAGCCATATGGTGATAGCCCATGACACCACAGGAAGCAATAAACTCCAAGTTATCAGGCTATTGTGCAGCATTATGGCTGTAGCGAGAAAGAGATCATGCATTACCTTGAAAATTTTGGTCTTGATGAGAAAATTTTGGCCATAATTAATAGGTNAGATCATGCATTACCTTGAAAATTTTGGTCTTGATGAGAAAATTTTGGCCATTAGGATTATGCAAATAAATGATATTATTATTTATTAGATGAAAGGTAATTTTATCTATATAATATTGTTTCAATAAATATACTATGACATTATTAATAGTGGTGGTAAAAATTAGCAATTCCTTAATTCAAATTACATATCCAATTATGCAAAGTTTCTTATTTTGACTTCTAATTATTAAATGAAAATTATGCTTTTAAAAGTTTGTGCCTCAGAAAATGTTTAATACTTTCAGAAAATATGATTGAATTTTTCTTTCAATTCTAATTCAAAGAATAAGTTTCAAAAGTTATTGTTTAANACATGAAATCAAAAATTAAAATGTAGTCATATAATCATTGAGGTAATATCTTCTCTCATCGATATACCAAAAAAAAAAAAATATATCTTCGATCTCTCATCAAGTACATGTTTATCAATGGCCAAAAATATATCCATTTACCCATTTTTTTTCTTTTTCTAAAATCTATATAATCTTTATTAAAATCTATTTATATGATATACTATAAGATTTTTTAATCCACATAAGCACTTATTTATTCCACATAAACATTTAAACAACTTATTTAAGCACTTATATAAGAAGGCCTTTTGTGATAAGCTTTTATACCATAAGCTTCTTTTAAATTAAGTTGTTTAGTGTTTGAATACATACTTGAAAAACGCTTTTAAAGGTTGAGTTTTAAATGTGGGAGATTAAAGGTTGGATTTATACAAAATTTCTAATATTAATGGGGATATAATTGTTCCATAAATTTCAAAAATAGTATATCGGTCATGAAGGAAATTAGCTTTCGCATGAGACTTTTCTAAGAAGCCTAAAAACATGGCTTCATAAAATAAGCTAAAAATAGCTTTTTGGGGATTAATAAGCTACTTATGTAAGTTGATCCAAACACCATTTTTTTTAAATAAAAACACTTATACCAATAGAAAAGCTCTAAAAAGTTGCAAGCTATGCTATTCAAACGGGGCCTATTCATGACGTGTAAGATTTGTTCGTTAGCACACAATAATTGAAGTTCTGCATTGGTTTTGACATATAAGTTAGGTTCTTAAACTATAACTCATTTTCTTGAGGTTCATACATCCAACCCTATTTGAATGATTTGGTTAATAGGTATTGACTAGTAGTTGTATCTTGTTAAGAAATTAAGAGTTGCTTCTATGTTGATTAGGCAATCTTTGAAGTTTGGTTTTAAATCTTATCTATTTTCTTTATTTTTTTTTTTCGTTTTAACATAAGAGTATCCTCAAGCTAGCTTTCGCTCAATGAGAGTAAATCCCTCCTAGCGCATCTCTCA
This sequence comes from Cercis canadensis, assembly GCA_003255065.1. Taxonomy (NCBI): domain Eukaryota; kingdom Viridiplantae; phylum Streptophyta; class Magnoliopsida; order Fabales; family Fabaceae; genus Cercis; species Cercis canadensis. Next base: position 53,473 of record QAOA01005603.1, read on the forward strand.
CATTGCCTTGGTGCATTTAGGGAAAAAATTTCTTGGGTGCTAGCCCTAAGACTTGAATATTGTCTATTAGAAGTGTCACTTGTCATCTAAATATGTAACTACTGTGTTTTCCACTTCTTGTAAATATTTAATGGTTTGTGATAAATAAAACTTTTTCTGTTGGTGGAAGTAATAAAAAATAATATATGATAACTGATAACACATCATTTTATACTATTTGTTTCCCTTATACTTAGCCTTTTAGTGTGTGTTTCTAGTGATTTTTATGGCCTTTAGACATGTTTTGTAGATTTGGATTTGTTGGTGTTTGTAGATTTTAATTGCTTAACTGTTAAATTCTGGCACTGCTTACGTTTTTCACCATATCTTTGGCTACAGATGTCCGATTGATGTGATTCCAGTTTCGTTGGAAAGCTGACAAACAATTCCACATTTCATATGAACAGCCCAGAAGCTGATTCTCGCGTCTGGACAACTGAAATTCGCGTGCAAGTAGTCTATATTTTCTGCTCCGCCTAGCATTGACTAATTTCTTTCCTTAGGTCTGCCTATTGGACCAGAACATGTTTATTTAGGCCAATATCTACTTATTGGGCCAGCACACATGACACTAGGGCTTGATCATGTTTTTACCATTAATAATTTAGGAAACTAGGTTTATTTTGTAATTAGGAAACTTAAAGGAGGCAGCCAGCTAGTATATATTCTCAAGTTGTTGAGGCAAATCATACCCAACCAGAGAGATACGAAATTCCCTTGAGCTGCTGCTGCCTCCTTTGCTAAGTTCGTTTTTCCTCTTTTACTTTGTATTCAAGTCTTCCATGGAAGGCTAAGTTTGTTTGTAATCAATTCAAGAGGAGCCAAACTTAATAATCCAGAGTTCCTGTGCTTCAACCGGGTTTGATTTAATTTAATTTGAATTACTGCTTCTCCCCTTCTTCATGTGATTGAATGGTACTTTGATTCCATGAGTTGTATGAATTTAAATCGGTTGATTAGATTCATAACAGTAATCAGATTGATAATCATACTTTAAAGGTCTTTAATATATGGTTAACTTGGATAATTCGGTTATTAAATTAATCTGGACTTAGTGATATAGAGCGGTTGCCTAGAGTCTTAATTTCATGATTAATTAAATCTTGATTGGTAAATCAGTAGGAATTCTAAGTGTTATTGTTAGGGGTTCCAGGTAACACTTAACCAAAAATTAAATCAGATCCAAGTTATCTTTAATGAACAAGGATGGATTAGACTTTGGTTGCCTGCTTGAGTTGATTGCGTTTTCTCTTATTTGATAAATTCAGCTTACTGCTTTCTTAATTCTTAGTATATTGCATTCAACACAACCCCCCCCCCCCTAATTATTCTGTTCTTGCTTAAGTTCTTAAAAGATTAGTTGTTCTGGTGAATCCTTGGGAGACGATACTGGTTGCATCCTATACTACAATTTAGTTGCAATTAGTAGTTTAATTTTGTACAGTTCGGCACCCGTCAAGAACCACCAAGTGTGGCTCAGTTAACAAACTGAGTTTCATATGGGGGTGAATCCTGAGGTAATGTCAGGAGTTCAAACCTCCACTAGAAGCACTAATGGCTAGGGCATGCTAAAGCTCGAATGAGAATTAGTCTAAAATCAAAGGGGTGGAGACCACCTTGTAGGAAACCAAAAAAGAATATATGATCATCTAATACCTCTTGAAGAGATCAACCGGTTGATCGAATGATTGGATCTGCCAATAAAGGGCTGCAATTAAAATTGAAGATTATGCCACATGAATTTGGCAAGGAAAAGTCTACTTGCACTGGATACTCTATTATGAAGTCCTGCATTAGAATCCCATTTGAGGGGTTAGATTATGAGAGGCAAAGGCTACCTTCTATTATGTAGCCTTAGGTTAAAATAATAATAATAATTTGTAGCCTATGCTATGGTCCAGTCAAGTAAGCTACAATCATAAACACTGCTTATTTCAAAGTAATTTTTAAAAATCAGATTGACCATTGATCAAAAGTGCAAGCTCTGATCATATATCACTGCCTATTTTATATGGATTTAACTATAAAAATTAAAAGAGTAAAACCCTTTTTTGGTCCTTGAAAGATTGCTTCGGTGACACTTTAGTCCTTGAAAGATTTTTACCGACAAATTAGTCTCTGAAAGATCATTCTGTCCACCATTTTAGTCCTCCGCTAGGGTCCGTTAGTGGGACTTAACAGAAAATGCCACGTGGCACGTTAAATGCTGATGTGGCCGTCAATTGATGAGGTGGCAAGCTTATGTGGCAGGCATTAGTAAAACGACACCGTTCTCTCATTTCTTCCCCTCCTGTCTCATTTCTCTCTCTCTCTCTCTTCCCGTATCTCTCATTTCTCTCTCTCTCTTATCATCCTCTCTCTCTCTCTCTCTTCTGTTATCTCTCATTTCTCTCTCTCTCTTCCCCTCCTACACATTTCTCTCTCTCTCTCTCTTCCCTTCCTCTCTCATTTCTCTCTCTCTCTTCCCCTCCTGCACAAAAAGGACAACGACAAGGTCTAAGAGTTGTTTGATGCCATTGAGAAGATAAAAGAAGAATTTGAATCCATTGAGAGCCTAACGCTGGAAATTGAGACTCCAAACCAGAAACACCGTCAAGTCAATAACCCATCTTCAGTTGTCTCTCAAAATCAACGTTTCCTATCTCAAGTTTACTTTTTTCGATCGTTTCTCGTAATGGGTATCCTGCACTCTGGCTCCTCCTATGATGAAGACCGCAAAGGCAGCGAAGTGAAGCAGTTCCGAGCTACAGTGAAGGCGGCATAGCTCATTATTAGGCATGCACGTGGGTCTGAGAAGGTTCCCAAGCCAAATTCCATGTATTGTGGCTAAGATGGGAAGAACATCAAGTGAGTTGTGGGTTGCATGTATGGCTGAGTCACATAACTCGGGGTACACATAAATCTGAGTCAACTCGGACTGGGTATATCGACATGGATGGACGTGGCCCATGATTCTGCCACTATTCTGCTTCTGTTGCACTTCTTTAGTTTCTAGTTATTTTCTTTTAGGTAGCACGTTTACAGCTTTGTGATAGCATGCAGTTTGTTGGTCGAAGATTCTCTGCTCTTAGCGCCGATGAGGAGTTGGAGTTTGGAAATGTCTACATCATGTTTCCTATGAGGAGAGTGAATTCCATTGTCATGGTGGCCGACATGGCGGTGAACTCTGCAATGAAGCGGATTTCCAACGATAAGGTGTGTGTGCTGCCTGATAACGGCGGCGGAGTGACACAACAAGAACAAGTGGTGGAGGAAAATTCAAAGGGGGTGAATGGTGATAATGGAGTTCCAAGGTTGAGTTTGGATGGAGTGGACTCTGGTTTTCAGTATAGGTTATCTTATTGTAGGTCAAGAAAGCCTGTGTTAGAGACTATATGTGAAGAACCAATTTCCTTAAGGTAGCGCAAAATTTTAGTGCGATAGATTCTGACATTCATAACCAATTGTTATGTGCTCTAAAATAACTTTAGCTTAGAGAGACAGGAAAGAGCGAGAGAGAGAAATGAGAGATACAGGAAGAGAGAGAGAGAGAAATGAGACAGGAGGGGAAGAAATGAGAGAACAGTGTCGTTTTACTAATGCCTGCCACATAAGTTTGCCACCTCATCAATTGACGGCCACATCAGCACTTAACGTGCCACGTGGCATTTTCTGTTAAGTCCCACTAACGGACCCTAGCGGAGGACTAAAATGGTGGACGAAATGATCTTTTAGGGACCAATTTGTCGATAAAAATCTTTCAAGGACTAAAGTGTCACCGAAGCAATCTTTCAAGGACCAAAAAGGGGTTTTACTCAAATTAAAAAGTGCAAGGAACAATTATCCCCAAGTTCTAGCTAATACTTAAGAGAAAAGACCAAGAAGTTCTAAGGTAAGTGTTTTCCATGGAAGTACCTATCTCATTAATTACATTTCAAACATTGTATATGATCTGTGATGATCAGCCCTTGAGTAAGTGGAACACGGGTAGGGGACACGGTCGTGTTCACTTATGGAGCAGACCATGTCACTTAAGCATCATCTCTGGAATGGAGACACAGGATGTGACACGGGTGTGTGCACTGATGGAGAAGGCCATGTCACTTAGACTTGATCTCTAGAGGTCAGACACAGGCAGGAACACAGGGCTTGTTCGCTGGAGAGTTTGGGAGTGTCATTTCTGGAGATGAAACACAAACATGAACACGGGCGTGTTCATGGTGAGATTGAACGTGTTACTTGGAGTAAGTCTCTGGAACTTAGACACGGGCATGTCCGCTCTCAAGACACGGGCAAGAAACTTAATTACACGGGGTGTGTCACTTAAGTGAGGTCCTTGGACTACAGACACGGACAGGACAATTAGTGACACGGGGCGTGTCACTTAAATGGAAATCCGGATCATCAAGACACGGCCCGAGACACAGCCATGTCGAGGGCGTGTTGTGTCTCAGAAATCAGTTATTAGTTAGTTATTGGCCATAACCGACTTGTGATTGATGCATATATAAATGTGTGATGTGTGAAGGGAGGAATAATGTGCGATTAGAGTTTCTAGACTTGTAAGAAATCAGAGAAGAAAGAATAAGAGGGATTGAGAAGAAAGAAATAAAGTGAGACTTGAGAGGGTTCTAACTTGCATTCATGCAAGGTTCAAGAACAGAGATCAAGGAAAGATTCTATTATAAAGAAGGCTCAATCTTGTTGTTATTAATCTAGTGGAATGCTATCTCCTGTGGATGTAGGCCGAATTGGTTGAACCGCGTAACTCTGGTGTTGTGTTTCTTTTATTGATTTACTGCTTTAAGTTTTCTGGTTTAGTTTTGCATTTTTCTGGTATTTGCTTCTGATTTTATCAAATTAGTTGCATAGGTCACAAAATTCTCTTACATGATCATTTAACCATGAAAGTGGAAATGCTAGTAGCATATTGAGTTTTACCAATCGCCTTGGTGGGTGCATTAGGAGAAATCGTTACTTGATTGATAGAGCAATTCTTAGAATTGTTTGAAGTGGGTACTTGTTGTCACAACATATCCGAATGGTAGCTACAATGCAGTTGGCGGACTAAGAAAAAATAATAGTTTTCAAAGAAAACTTCGAGTCATCAAAGAAACAAGTTATTGCTACACACATATATGTACAGTGGTTTTTAAAACTTATGAGTTCTGCGTTCGAATCTATAATCATAGTCAAAACACCAAAAAAAAAAATTTATATCAAAATTGAACTTTTGAAGTTCACAAAAACAACTTTCTAGTATGCGCCTTTTAATATTGTTGATTTCCCATATGTTTTGTGCTCACATTACTGAATCAGAAAAAACTATCATTCGCGACTCACTATAATTATTAACAGGTCAAGTCTACAATACCCATTGATAAAAATGGAATCGGTACAAAGGGCAATAAATGACAGAGATTAAGTCATATGTATGTTTTAAATTTGATGACTTAATATTAATTATAAATGATTAATTATATTTTGGCCCAAAAAATATTATGTATTTACATTTGTTCTCCACTAACCAAAAACATACGCCACACTCTTATTTCTCTCTCTCCCTCTCTCTCTCTCCCCCTCTCTCTAGGAAGATGGCTCCGCCTCCGTTTCAGCAACAACAACACTATCATTTTCTTCAGCGTGATTATGTGAGGCTTCCATTGACATGCCAAAATGATCACTACCCAAAATAGTTTGATTGACTTTTATATTATCCACTGTTTTCTCCCCTTCCACGCACATTCACAAAAAAAAATTCATCTTGGCTATCAGAAATTGCTATGCCCATGGAAGGTAAAGCAGAGCAAGTGCAAAGCGGAGCTGTTGGGGTGAGGAAAGTTACTGTTTTGAGTGGGTTCTCAAAGAGGCAGCGCAGATTAAAATGTGGAAAGTGGGCGGCGGCGGTGCTTGCCTTATTGTTCTGATTCAGTAGTGGTGTTCAATGAATTGACTCCACGGCTTGAGTATTCTATTTTTCTCTATTAAGATGGGTGACTTTGTTAATTGACTCCGGCGGGGTGTTGATGGTGGAGGAGATGAGGAGAAATATGAAAAATATGCAAAAGCAGCAGAGGGAGAGGAGCATAATATCAAATGACCAAAAAAAAATGGATTCAATCTATAATTTAATAAAAATATTAAGGTACTATGTTATTATTAGAAAGACCAAATCTCTAAGTTACCCATCAAACCATCACAGCTATTCATTAAGCTAAATGGATGATTGAATAGTGATTAAGTAGTCTTTGCACCGATGCTCATTTTCATCAATGGGTATTGTAGACTTGGCCTTATTAACAACCAAAGCCACAATGCACATTGTAGCAATGTCTTATGCTGAACAAGTCTTAATGAAATATCACTAATAACTTTCCCTTCATTGTATCTTAATCTTTTTAATTTTTTGCAACTTAGCATAGGGGTACCAGAAAAGCAATCTCTAGCCACTATCTTGTTTTGATCTATTTTTTTGGATATTTCTTTTATTTGTATTTTTTGGATAATTAGAAGCAATAAATGGCTCATTCACCTAAATATTACATTTTAGCAACAAAATTACACATATATCATATTTTCTAACTTAATTACCTAAATATTAAAAATTAAAAACATAAAAAAGCTTTTTGGACATGTGAGGACCATAAGTTGCCATGAGATGTGTCCACGTGGGACATATTAATAGTCCATTGGCGTGTCCCTTCTTGTCACTTTTTCCTCTAATTTTTTTATTTTATTTTTATAGGCAACTAAAGAAATGATACGCTATGGGGCTATTGGCGTCGCGTGGCCACTGGCGCGTCTGGTGGTCCCCACATGTCCGTTATGTTTTTTTTTTTTGTTTTTTATTTTTTTAAAAAAGTGTAATATTAAAGTAAATAAGTTAGAAAGTATAATAAATGTGTAAAATTGTTTCTAAAATACTATATTCCGGTCAAAGAGCCGCAATAAAGTGCAACATGTAGTTGGATAGAAGCTTGGAAGAATTGCAATTATCATAAATTGCCAAACCATTATCTCAAAGAAGAACATGTGTAACAAATTTATGGCTATTCTACACAGATTAGAACCAAGCAAATTAACAAACTAATAAAAATCTCATACATTAGCTATTTCTTCTTCGAGCTCTCAGCTATGTTTTCCTATTCATTTTTTCCTTTCAATCAAAATGCCATGAAGGGAAGAGCCAAGGAGAGGGGAGGGCTATGAAGGGAAGCACGATGCAAGCTAAGCATGCTTCATTCGATTTCTATTTAGTTTTTTCTTTTTTGGTTAAAATAAAAAGTTATTTTAAAAATGCAGTGTTGTACTAAATTACTAATACTTACAATTATTAATGTCAAAACCTATTTAATATATTAATTTACTCTCATTTAATATAAAAAAAATTAAAATTAACTAATTATGATATTTGCTTTTTTAATTGTGGCTCATTACAATTGTTGTATATATGCTTAAATTTAGTTCTCCTAGATATAATATTTTATCACATAAAAACTATATATCTGCATCAGCCTGCTCTCCACTAAAGTTTCACTGTCATTAGCCATATGGTGATAGCCCATGACACCACAGGAAGCAATAAACTCCAAGTTATCAGGTTATTGTGCAGCATTATGGCTGTAGCAAGAAAGAGATCATGCATTACCTTGAAAATTTTGGTCTTGATGAGAAAATTTTGGCCATTAGGATTATGCAAATAAATGATATTATTATTTATTAGATGAAAGGTAATTTTATCTATATAATATTGTTTCAATAAATATACTATGACATTATTAATAGTGGTGGTAAAAATTAGCAATTCCTTAATTCAAATTACATATCCAATTATGCAAAGTTTCTTATTTTGACTTCTAATTATTAAATGAAAATTATGCTTTTAAAAGTTTGTGCCTCAGAAAATGTTTAATACTTTCAGAAAATATGATTGAATTTTTCTTTCAATTCTAATTCAAAGAATAAGTTTCAAAAGTTATTGTTTAAACATGATATCAAAAATTAAAATGTAGTCATATAATCATTGAGGTAATATCTTCTCTCATCGATATACCAAAAAAAAAATATATCTTCGATCTCTCATCAAGTACATGTTATCAATGGCCAAAAATATATCCATTTAGCCATTTTTTTTCTTTTTCTAAAATCTATATAATCTTTATTAAAATTTATTTATATGATATACTATAAGATTTTTTAATCCACATAAGCACTTATTTATTCCACATAAACATTTAAACAATTTATTTAAGTACTTACATAAGAAGGTCTTTTGTGATAAGTTTTTATACCATAAGCTCCTTTTAAATTAAGTTGTTTAGTGTTTGGATACATATTTGAAAAAGCTTTTAAAGGTTGAGTTTTAAATCTGGGAGATGAAAGGTTGAATTTATACAGAATTTCTAATATTAATGGGGATATAACTATCCCATAAATTTTAAAAACAATTTGCCGGTCATGAAGGAAATTAGCTTTCGCATGAGACTTTTCTAAGAAGCCTAAAAACATGGCTCCATAAAATAAGCTAAAAATAGCTTTTTGGGGGTTAATAAGCTACTTATTTAAGCTGATCCAAACACCATTTTTCTTAAATAAAAGCACTTATACTAGCAGAAAAACTCTAATAAGCTGTAAGTTATGCTATCCAAACGGGGCCTATTCATAACGTGTAAGATTTGTTCGTTAGCACACAATAATTGAAGTTCTGCATTGGTTTTGACATATAAGTTGAGGTTCTTAAACTATAACTCATTTTCTTGAGGTTCATACCTCCAACCCTATTTGAATGATTTGGTTAATAGGTCTTGACTAGTAGTTGTATCTTGTTAAGAAATTAAGAGTTGTTTCTATGTTGATTAGGCAATCTTTGAAGTTTGGTTTTGAATCTTATCTATTTTCTTTATTTATTTATTTTTTTGATTTTAACGTAAGAGTATCCTCAAGCTAGTTTTCGCTCAATGAGACTACATCCCTCCCGGTGCATCTCTTACATTGCCCTGGTGCATTTAGGGAAAAATTTTCTTGGGTGCGAGCCCTAAGACTTGAATATTGTCTATTAAAAGTGTCACTTGTCATCTAAATATGTAACTATTGTGTTTTCCACTTCTTGTAAATATTTAATGGTTTGTGATAAATAAAACTTTATCTATTGGTAGAAGTAATAAAAAATAATATATGATAACCACCAAGTGTGGCTCATTTAACAAACTGAGTTTCATATGGGGGCAAATCCTGAAGTAATGTCAGGAGTTCAAACCCCCACTAGAAGCACTAATGGCTAGGCTGAAGCCCGAATGAGGATTAGTCTGAAATCAAAAGGGTGGAGACCACCTTGTAGGAAACCAAAAAAGAATATATGATCATCTAATACCTCTTGAAGAGATCAACTGGTTGATCAAATGATTGGATCTGCCAATAAAGGGCTGCAATTAAAATTGATGATTATGCCACATGAATTTGGAAAGGAAAAGTCTACTTGCACCGGATACTCTATTATGAAGTCCTACATTAGAATCCCATNAAAAAAAAAAAAAAAAAAAAAAAAAAAAAAAAAAAAAAAAAAAAAAAAAAAAAAAAAAAAAAAAAAAAAAAAAAAAAAAAAAACTGAATTTGTAGCCTGTGCTATGGTCCAGTCAAGTAAGCTACAATCATAAACACTGCTTATTTCATAGTAATTTTTAAAAATCAGATTGACCATTGATCAAAAGTGCAAGCTCTAGTCATATATCACTGCCTGTTTTATATGGATTTAACTGTAAAAATTAAAAAGTGCAAGGAATAATTATCCCCAAGTTCTACCTAATACTTAAGAGAAAAGACCAAGAAGTTCTAAGATAAGTGTTTTCCATGGAAGTACCTATCTCATTAATTACATTTCAAACATTCTGTGATGATCAGCCCTTGAGTAAGTGGAACACGGGCAGGGTACACAGTCGTGTTCACTTATGGAGCAGACCGTGTCACTTAAGCATCATCTCTGGAATGGAGACACAGGATGTGACATAGGCGTGTGCACTGATGGAGAAGGCCATGTCACTTAGACTTGGTCTCTGAAGGTCAGACATGGGCAGGAACACGAGGCGTGTTCACTAGAGAGTTTGGACGTGTCATTTCTGGAGATGAAACACGGGTGTGTTCATGGTGAAATTGAACGTGTTACCTAGAGTAAGTCTCTGGAACTCAGACACAGGGCGTGTCATATAGACACGGGCATGTCTGTTCTCAAGACATGGGCAAGAAACTTAATGACACGGGGCGTGTCACTTAAGTGAGGTCCCTGGACTACAGACACGGCAACAAACATGGGCAGGACAATTAGTGACATGGGGCATGTCACTTAAATGGAAATCCGAATCATCAAGACACGGTCGTGTCGAGGGTGTGTTGTGTCTCAGAAATTAGTTATTAGTTAGTTACTCGCCATAACTGACTTGTGATTGATGTATATATAAATGTGTGATGTGTGAAGGGAGGAATAATGTGCGATTAGAGTTTCTAGACTTGTAAGAAATTAGAGAAGAAAGAATCAGAGAGATTGAGAAGAAAGAAATAGAGTGAGACTTGAAAGGGTTCTGACTTGCATTCATGCAAGGTTCAAGAACAGAGGTCAATGAAGGATTCTATTGTAAAGAAGGCTCGATCTTGTTGTTATTAATCTAGTGGAATGCTTTCTCCCATGGATGAAGGCCGAATTGGTTGAACCACATAACTCTGGTGTTGTGTTTTTTTTACTAATTTACTGCTTTAAGTTTTCTGGTTTAATTTTGCAGTTTTCTAGTATTTGCTTCTGGTTTTGTCAAATTGGTTGCATAGGTCACGAAATTCTCTTCCATGATCATTTAACCATGAAAGTGGAAATGCTAGTAGCATATTGAGTTTTACCAATTGCCTTGTTGGGGCATTAGTAGAAATCGTTACTTGATTGATAGAGCAATTCTTAGAATTGTTTGAAGTGGGTACTTGTTGTCACAACATATCCGAAGGGTAGCTGCAATGCAGTTGGCGGACTAAGAAAACTTCGAGTCACCACTAGTTGTATTAAGAAAATGGGGAACAACTGAAAAAACCCCTTTTGAATTTTTTTTTAAAAAAAATGGTCTGCGAACTTGAGATGGTTTGAGAGTTAGTTTATGTGTGGAAAATGTGTTAGGCACCCCACAACACCTATCTAAAAGACGGTTACCTGAAATTATTTGTGTGAATATAATATGGGCAAAATTGTATTTTATTTATTTCAAAAATAATAAGAGTATTACAAGAATATCTAATAGAATAGATACGAAAAAATTAAACGTGCAATGCATGATTTCGTTATTAAACCTTATATCCTTCCACCATTTCGTCACATAAAGCGATATTCTAGAGTGGTGCTACATTCACCTAGGTCAGATAGAGAAAGATATCCCATATAGGATCAACTCACCCTATCCTTTCATGATAAGTGATGGGGCCTATTGATATTACACATCATAGTCACATACCTAAATAAATGCAAATGCATGAGTTAACAAATTACAATATAGGAATTTAAATGATTACACTTCTCATTTCCAACTGAATCCTCTAAGACCAAGCCTCCTAACTTGTTGATCACTTACAAGTCCAACTTACGACATCATTGGCAGCAACAACCAAATGTACTGATAAAGCCAATGAAAAGAACATTAGTTAAAGAAAAATATAAGAGACATACATGCATGAACAACTAAAAGATCCAACTGAAAAAGGGTAAAGCAAAGTAAGGAATGAAAAATCTTCAGAATAGCAAGAGGCAATGAAGAGCAAAAGCTTTAAAATAGATCACAATCAACCTTCAGAATATCCTTGGGACAGCCACTTAAAAAAAATACAGCATTAAGCCTAAAAAATACCAAACAGCCACATTCAAATTAAAACTGGGAGCAAATGAGACATACATAAATTCTGAAAATTATACACACGGAAGACACATGTCTTACGGCTCTAACAAAATAATAATCATGCAAAATGGAGCTCTATAGCTCAAATTATAGATGAAAGACAAACTGCTGCCAAGGTCATGACAGCAGAAACAATGCAAAAGTAAATAGCCACATTCAAATTAAAACAGAGAGCAGGGGAGACATGCATAAATTCTGAATATTGCACACACGGAAGACACATGTCTTATGGTTCTAAGAAAACAAGAATCATGCAAAACGAAACTTTATAGCTCAAATTAGAGAGGAAAGACGAAGTACTACAAGGGCCATGATAACAGCAACAATACAGAAATAAACAATCACATTCAAATTAAAACTAGGAGCAAGGGAGACATGCATAAATTCTAAAAATTGCACACATAAAAGACATATGTCTTATGGCTCTAACAAAATAAGAATCATACATAACAGAACTTTATAGCTCAAATTAGAGATGAAAAACAAAGTACTGCTAGTGCTGGATTGACAGACCAGAAAATGGTCTACAAATGCTTGCTTTCATGCTTTGACAATTACCAATTCCTTTAGAACAACTCCACAATTAAACAAGCAACACATTGCCAAATAGCCCTTACCCAACCCTGATGTTAATGATGAATCAACAAGCAAGATGGAGACTTAATTAACAACCGACATTAATGCAAGATAGCAAAATATTGTGTAGTAAAAACACTCAAACAGTTCCCAAAAATTATAGGAAATGACCTCAAAACAGACCCCACTTTTACACAAAACGGTCTCCATTTATGTTCAAAGCAGCCACATCACAACCACCCATTTATGCCCAAAACAATGAGCAAATGCTATCGAAACAGCCCACCATCAAGCATCAAAATAGCCACCACAAAATACCTCAACTTGAACCCTAAATAAAGGTTGACAACCACATTCCTAACAATGAACACATGTGTGCACAACATAACATCATAGTAAAAATATTCAAGGACTNCACACATAAAAGACATATGTCTTATGGCTCTAACAAAATAAGAATCATACATAATAGAACTTTATAGCTCAAATTAGAGACGAAAAACAAAGTACTGTTAGTGCTGGATTGACAGACCAGAAAATGGTCTACAAATGCTTGCTTTCATGCTTTGACAATTAACAATTCCTTTAGAACAACTCCACAATTAAACAAGCAACACATTGCCAAATAGCCCTTACCCAACCCTGATGTTAATGATGAATCAACAAGCAAGATGGAGACTTAATTAGCAACCGAGATTAATGCAAGATAGTAAAATATTGTGTAGTAAAAACACTCAAACAGTTCCCAAAAATTATAGGAAATGACCTCAAAACAGACCCCACTTTTACACAAAACGTTCTCCATTTATGTTCAAAGCAGCCACATCACAACCACCCATTTATGCCCAAAACAATGAGCAAATGCTATCAAACAGCCCACCATCAAGCATCAAAATAGCCACCACAAAATACCTCAACTTGAACCCCAAATAAAGGTTGACAACCACATTCCTAACAATGAACACATGTGTGCACAACATAACATCATAGTAAAAATATTCAAGGTTCAGGCAGCAAATATTAAAGAAAATTTCAATCTAAACCCACTTGTACTTCAGCTATAACAAGCAACCTTACACATCAAAAATTACATGGGAAAGGTAAGAGAAAAATCAAGAGAAATTGAGAAACATACCAAAACGCCAAGGGAAGGAAGAAAATGAATGAGAGAAAGGCAGAGAAGAAGGAGATAGAGACAAAGAGTGTGAGTGAGTGAGGGTGAAGAACGGAGAAGCGGAGCTCAAGATGAGAAAACCAAGGAAAACAGAATTGAAGAGGAAGGAAAGAAACTAAAGAGTGACTTGCAGACCCAAAACCCGGTTGAGGTTTCTGTTATGCTGTAGCGGAAGGAGAAGAGAACAGAGAAGAAATGGAGAGAAAAGAATTCTTATTCAATCAATTGAATTGTACAAGCAGATAAGCTAAAAGCTTAAATAACTATTCTAAGTATTCTAAGTAAACTGCTGTAACTAACTGTACAGATTAGGAAAGCTGACTAACTAATTACAACTAATTCTATTAATTGTAACTAACTCCAACAGTTTCTTCTGCTACAAAATGGGTAATCAATCTCTAATTGCTCTAATTCTAGGAATTATGTGATGAACTTGGGTTAATTCCTACCTCATTTGCATCTTGTTGATAAAGCAGTATGATAGTATACCAATATATATGATGAATGAGAATGATGCTTTGGGTGTTTGTTCTACCCTGCAGATATGTTGAAAGGAAGGAAGTTTTGGCTTGATGCTCATATGTGGGGCTATTAATGGAATTGCCATCGTATATTCGGTTTAATTTCCTGTAGATTTTTGTGTACAAGAATGAATGATATCTTTCTATGCTTCAGTTTTCTCTTCTGCATCCGGTTCTTTCTTTTCTCCCTTGTTCTGCGTTTTTTTCTTCCTCTTTTTCCTTTTCACTTTCACGTAGCTTCCCTTTTCTCTCTAGATCTTTCTTTTCTTGTCCACTTTTTCCTCCCTCTTGTTAACCCCCATCTATTCCTTTTGCTTTAAATTGTGTTTTTTTCTTTTTTTTTAGTACTTATTAGAGATAATGTACTCCTATTTGGGCCAATGGATGATCAGAAAAATCTCATCTTCCACCCTATTAGCCCAACTAGATCTAATGATATAAATAACAATTTTCCAATATTTCAAACTATTTATTAAACTTAATTTTGCTTTTTTTCTTTTAATGCCTTGAATTTGTAAAAATGAAAAAAAAAATGCAATGAAATAAATAAAATAATGGGCCTAGAGGACCAAAGAAAAAAAAGTTGGGTTTTGCCAAAAAAAAATATTTTTTATCTAAAATAATAAACTCATAAACACAAAAATTCAAAAAGATGCATATATTTTTTGACTAAAAAAAAATTGTCCAAACAAAATACGGAATCTACACTTGTGTCCATCATTCTTTCAAAAGAAAATGCTGGCTGTGTGCGATTGGGAAGCACCATTGTGTCCCTTTCTAGCATCGAAACTATGGTTCACATTATGGGTCTATTTGCTGCACTTTCTTGAACACATAATAAGCCTATGTGTATGCATTTTATGACTTGACTAGGTGTGCATGACATTTGTAGTACCGGATCCACCAGCATTAAACCATTGCCTTTCTCCATGCCTATAAACAACCGTAATTATATACAACTCATGTGAAATATACATTTTAACGGTATTCTTTTTTTAAAAAAATTACTTACATAATTTGAAAAACTTGTGTGTGTGTGTTTTTTTTTTTTTTGTATGAACCCAGGTATCCCCACCCTATTACCGGGATGAGACTAATTCTGTTAGGGGCTTAGTCACAGTTAAGGCTCCTCACCCTTCTCCAAATGTGTGTTTTGTGAGGATTGAACCTTTGGCTCTTCCCACATACTCAGCCTGCTTTGTCAACTGAGTCACAACCCTTGGGTTAAAAAAAAAAAAACTTTTGTGTTTGCGCACGGGGTGGGCGTGTTCATGTGCGTGTGCATATGTGACAAGAGTCAGAAACTTAAATATGTGAGAAGACTTTGACTATGTTCTAAAAGATAAAATCATGTTTTCCTTTTTCTACTAGCAATTTTAAGGATAAGAACTTCAAAGTCAAAAATATCTGATTTTGTTGAAAATAATCATTCCTTAACATACTCAAGAGCCATATATCAATTGTTTAAAATTAAGTAACTTGTTAGTTTTTCTCCACTTATCAAAAATTTTAAAGAAAAAAATTAAATTCATGGATTTAATCAGATGGATTATTTAGGATATATATACACAAATAAAGTAGTTTTTGGTTTTAACTGGTAATTTATATGTAAATGTTGCAGTCACTTATTATTTACCCGTTGTTCTTCTGGTACTTGCTTGTCTTTGATCTTCCAAAAATGCTCTCGCCAATCCAAAGTCTAATATTTTGAGGGTCATATTATAATCTAGCATAATATTGCTGATTTTTAAGTCTTTATGAATCATTCGAAAACTAGATCTTATGTACTCATGAAGATATAGAAACCCTTTTGCAATTCCAATAAAGATGTTGCAACATAAATTCCAATCTAGCTGAATTTTTTTTCCTTGTCTAACAAAATTTTGAAAATTATAACATAGTGACAATGAGATAACACCTAAACCAAAGGCTTCAGAGCTTGACAACTTAGTTTGAGTCATGCAAGCTACAATTGTAACCGCAATATTGCTGTTGCCGATGCCACTACCACTGCAATTTTTTATCCCATTCAAATGTGCGTAACAATGAAATCACAAACGTGATTGCCAGTGCAAATGCAATTTTAAATCTTGATCTTAATATGTCCAACTAGACTACTTCTGGGATACATGTCAAAATCAATTAGATGGAATATATCTTCCTTTTCAATTTATATTTTAATCTTCTCTTCCAAAAAACTTTAGAGTATGATTTCATGCATTTTGTAAGAAACATCTTTATCTAACTATCTTCAGTTGTTATATATATAACCAAATTCAAAAGAAACTGAAACCCAGCAGTGTTTCTTTTCTTTTCTTTTTTTGGTTTTAAAAATAAGAGTATTCTTGAGCCAGCTTTTATGCACTAAAACTAAGTTTCTTCCCAAACAATCTTAACCCAGCAGTGTTCAATCAACATAGAGTAATGAACTTCTAGCTCATAGCCAACAGGCATAAGCACAACATACCAATGAAAGGGTAGAGCTCAGAAACATACCGAACAGGTGAAAATCAAGACTAGCATTGGGCATGTATTCATATACAAGCAACTTTTCATTGTGCTCTATGCAGCAGCAAAATAGTCTCACCAGGTTCTTATGTTGCAAGTTAGAAATAAACATGACTTCATTCTTGAATTCCTCTAAACTTTGACCAAAGGTTTTTGAGAGCCTCTTAACTGCAATATGCCTTCCATCTGATAAATTGTCTGATAACATTTCTTTTTAGATAAGAATATGAATATAAAGAACTAGCTCATACAAGAAATCTGGTACATTATAACAGTAGAGTTATATTTTTCATCCTTGAATTATATCTCAAATGTCACATTAGTCTCTAATTTATTTTTGGTATCATTTTAGTTCTCAAATAATTATCACCCCGCTCATCAAATCAATCCTTAAGTGATCACTTTTGGTGTTTACAGATGACTGATTTGATGGATTGAGTGATTATTCAAAGACTAAAATGACACAAAAAATAAATCATAAATTAAAGTGACATTTAATAAATAATTCAAAGACTAACTTCACCGGCTCCTTGTTTTGAACACGATCATGAAAGAATACTGGAGAATCATCAATTCACAGTCCATCAGCAAGTGAAAACATTTCAGTTAACAACTGAATTAATTAGCAAACTTTGTACATTTACCTAGAAAATTTTTTGTGAGTGAAGAAAGGATAAATTTCTTCAGTTGTTATATATATAACCAAATTCAAAAGAAACTGAAACCTAGCAGTGTTTTCTTTTCTTTTCTTTTTTTGGTTTTAAAATAAGAGTATTCTCGAGCCAACTTTTGTGCACTAAAATTAAGTTTCTTCCCGAACAATCTTAACCCAGCAGTGTTCAATCAACATAGAGTAATGAACTTCTAGTTCATAGCCAACAGGCATAAGCACAACATACCAATGAAAGGATAGAGTTCAGAAACATACCGAAGAGGTGAAAATTAAGACTGGCATTGGCCATGTATTCATATACAAGCAACTTTTCATTGTGCTCTTGCAGCAGCAAAATAGTCTCACCAGGTTCTTATGTTGCAAGTTAGAAATAAACATGACTTCATTCTTGAATTCCTCTAAACTTTGACCAGAGGTTTTTGAGAGTCTCTTAACTGCAATATGCCTTCCATCTGATAAAATTGCCTGATAACATTTCTTTTTAGATAAGAATATGAATATAAAGAACTAGCTGCTCATACAAGAAATCTGGTACATTATAACAGTAGAGTTATATTTTTCGTCCTTGAATTATATCTCAAATGTCACATTAGTCTCTAATTTATTTTTGGTATCATTTTAGTTCTCAAATAATTATCACCCTGCTCATCAAATCAATCCTTAAGTTCTCACTTTTGGTGTTTACAGATGACTGATTTTATGGATTGAGTGATTATTCAAAGACTAAAATAACACAAAAAATAAATTATAAACTAAAGTGACATTTAATAAATAATTCAAAGACTAACTTCACCGGCTCCTTGTTTTCAACACGATCATGAAAGAATACTGAAGAATCATCAATTCACAGTCCATCAGCAAGTGAAAACATTTCAGTTAACAACTGAATTAATTAGCAAACTTTGTACATTTACCTAGAAATTTTTTTGTGAGTGTAGAAAGGATAAATACTTCTCCTTTGTTATTTTTCCAGCACATGATAAAGCAACTCAGTAGAACTATTGATACTGGTCCACAAATGATGCTGATGATTACAATCCTTGACCTACTAATTCCTGCGTTTATGCTTGATTAAGATATAGGAAATAAATGCTGAGTTTCTATCATATTGAGCATTTTCTTTTTACAAAAGCAAAGACAACACGGAAGACATATTTGAATTTAAACACTGTTTCTTTTTTGTGTACAAGAGAAAAAGAAAAGAAAAACTAATCCCTAAAATAAGCAATCTGCCAGAAGAGCAAGATTAAGAATCTTTGGAGGAGCTGTTAAAGCTGAGAGTGCAGTTCCAAACATAGCACCATGCCTAGCTAGGATGTCAGCACAGTGATTTGTTTCCCTAAACACTGCTGGTTGTGTTAGGGATTTCAATAGGAAAATATTTGAAATTGGGTTTTCTTTTTAGGTGTTTAGTTGGCTGTGCAAAGTTTTTTAAATAAAATAAAATAAGTAGGTACCAAAATCGGGGCAGCCCAAAAAAATGGGGTCAATCTGGCCCAAGTCTCAATTGGCCCTGCCAGACCAAAGAGGCCCAATTTTTTAAAAAAATTTAATTACTAATTATTAGTTTTAATTTACGTATTTTTTTTAATTTTTACAATTAATTAGTAATTAATAGCATCACATGACAATTTTTGTCTCTTTTTAGAGATCCCTCTAGGATTAGGGGTTTACCACACATTTTAATTTTTGTCTCTTTTCGAATGTCCATCTATAATTAGGGGTTTATTGTACATTTTGAGAGTTAATAGAGGTTCATGTTTTAAAGTTTTGATAAAATGCAACTGAACCTAAATTAAAGAATATAAATTAAACTTTTTCAATTTTAAAAATCTAATTTCCAAACTGACTTTCAGTAGAAAAAAAAATTGAAAAAAGTCTAATTTACATCTTTTAACTTTATTTGATGTGCAGTTCAGTCCCTAAACTTTAAAAAGGTGTAAAGNTTTGATGTGCAGTTCAGTCCCTAAACTTTACAAAGGTGTAAAGAAATCCCTAATGTTTCTAAAGTGTGTGAACCACTCCTTCTCTCTAACGTCCATCCATTTTTGGACAGAAAAACGCGTGAATGTCACGTGATAATGTTTAACTCATTAACAATTAACTAATTGGTAATTAAAGGATAAAGCAACAAAAAATAAATAAATAAGTAATTAGTAGGTCTAAAGCTTTGAAGCTCCATCCATAGTAGATGCCTGAACACGATAAACTCATAGTAAATAATTTCTTTGAAATAATTTTTTTTTTTTATTTGGTCATTCACGTCGTAGCAACTTTCAGGTATATTGTGACATAGATAAATATGAGTCTTTTTTATGTGATTCGACCAAGTTAAACCTTAAATTTGAAAGCCAAAAGAAAGACAAATAATTTAATTTCAATATGATTGCTAATGAGATTTGTTTATTTGTGAATTTTTTTAATTATTGTATTGCTTAATAAATTTTTAGTTTTAATATTTAGTTGCAATTATATTTTGAGTTTGGGAGTATGCATGAGATTGCCATGAAATTATTTTTGGATCTTGATTCCATATACCATTTTAAGATTATTAGATGCCATAAAGGTCAAAGTTAAAAGGGGGTGGCAGGACAGCTGCCGTGGCAAACCGTTATCACTTTAGGTTTAGGGTGATGATAATTATGTATGTGTAGTGGTAATAATTGTAGAGATGGGATAAGTGTACAATTAGGAAAAATGTTCAATTGGTGAGATCTAATTCTAAAGAACCTATTACGGGGTAAGAATTTCCCATATTTAGTTGGAAATACTTTTCCATATCAATTAATGACTTGGCAATTGTATTTGGAATGAGGAACTAAATTAGGAATCACGACAATACCTCTTGTATGGTATGGAATTGTAAACGTTATTGTCTGAATGCTAATTTAGTTATCTTGACCATATAATGTTGGGAGTATGGGGTAATTGGTCCAGTTTATATTCCAAACCGACACCGAACCGATCAAACCATATTGGTTCGGTTTTTCAAAATTTTAAGAGTAAAACCGAACTAAATCAAGAAGAAAGCCAAAAACTGAATTGGTTTTAGCCATTTCAAAAGAAAAAACACTTCAAAATAACCAAAACAACGTCATTTTTACCTACTCAATTCAATCCAGTTTATTTTTAGTTTTTATAATGTTGGGAGTATGGGGTAATTGGTCCGGTTTATATTCCAAATCGACACCGAACCGACCAAACCATATTGGTTCGGTTTTTCAAAATTTTAAGAGTAAAATCGAACTAAATCAAACCAATTTTGTTCAGTTTGATCAATTTTTGCTAGAAAATCTGCACAAGCCATTTTTTTTAAATTTGAACAAGAAGAAAGCCAAAAACTGAATTGGTTTTAGTCATTTCAAAAGAAAAAACACTTCAAAATAACCAAAATAACGTCATTTTTACCTACTCAATTCAATCCAGTTTATTTTTAGTTTTCCTTCATTGAAATCGAGAACTGAACTGAATCCTCAATTTTTTAGAAAATAAAATCGAGAACCGAACCAACACCCTCAGTCCAGTTCGGTTTTCCTCCGATCCAGTTCAATTCGGTTAGTTTGACCGGTTTAGCTTATACCCCTGGTTTAGAGTAGTGCCCTTGTGATTTCAAAGGAAATGCAAGTGAAAATTACAAGGTCAATGACTTGAATGTTCAAGCTGATGATGTGGCAGCTGATCATGAAGATGATGTAAACTGAGAGGAAGGTTCATGAAAGGATATCTCATCAGTATAAGGCCACGTTTGGTATGCCGCATATAGACCGCATTGGATAGTATAAGCCATACATCCGGTATTTGACGATGCCTGAGTTATGAGGCCACGTTTGCTTTCTTGGTGTGGAATGCTCTGAATTTGTTTGTCAATCATTTTAGTTCAGTGGTGTGTAAAATACAATTATTCATGGCTTACATTTTTACTCAAGAGAGTTTACAGGCAACAGTTACACATGCCTTTACAAAATTTCTTTGCCTTCCTTAAAACTGCAGTTAATATGGCCCTAGGTTGCTGATGGGGAACACAACCTAGTTTTCTATACTTTAGTTTATAATGAATTGATTTTATATTTCTTAATAGCCTAACTCTTACTAATCCTAATTATCATTTTTAATTGCTATTATACTTACTAACATGTAGTTGCTAGCTTATGGTATGGGGTTTATTTTGCCACTTTGGTGTCACATCAGATAAAACTATTGTCACATAACCAAGACATTAGTAATGTCATCATTAAACTCATGATACTATAAACAGGGTTGACGGCAAGAATCTAATTAGATCAAAATAAAAATTAAAGGACTCAATTGATAAAAAAAAAAAAAATAGAGACCTAATTAAAAATTGAATCAAATTATAAGGATCTATAACACAGTTTAACCTAAGATTTAAATATAAAACTTCTATGATAAATTAGTAAATACTTTATCCAATAATTATCCTCTTAAGAAAAAAAAAATTAACTCAATAAAATAAGTAATGGACTTAACTATTTGTCGCCTAAAAGGCTCTATTGCCAGGCTAATGTACCTAAATAATACACTTTGACAAACTATTTATACAAATGGAGTAGTTTTTAAATTATTTATTTAAAAGATGTATTTTAAATATTTTATTAATTTTTTAAAAAGCATATCTAAGGAAAATAATAGTAGCAGTCGTGGAGGTTCTTTTGGTTGCCCAAGCACGAACACAGCCGCTGTGAGCAATAACTTCATGCCATTTGGAGACAAGCCGCACATAAAGACTTTGTGTTCTTTTGAATATCCTCCATCCAATATTATAGCATACAAGTTGGAAAGTGATGATAATTATGTATGTGTAGTGGTAATAATTGTAGAGATGGGTAAGAACCTATTACGGGGTAAGAATTTCCCATATTTTGTTGGAAATACTTTTCCATATCAATTAATGACTTGGCAATTGTATTTGGAATGAGGAACTAAATTAGGAATCACGACAATACCTCTTGTATGGAATTGTAAACGTTATTGTCTGAATGCTAATTTAGTTATCTTGACCATATAATGTTGGGAGTATGGGGTAATTGGTCCGGTTTATATTCCAAACCGACACCGAAACCGATCAAACCATATTGGTTCGGTTTTTCAAAATTTTAAGAGTAAAACCGAACTAAATCAAACCAGTTTTGTTCAGTTTGATCAATTTTTGCCAGAAAATCTACACAAGCCATTTTTTTAAATTTGAACAAGAAGAAAGCCAAAAACTGAATTGGTTTTAGCCATTTCAAAAGAAAAAACACTTCAAAATAACCAAAACAACGTCATTTTTACCTACTCAGTTCAGTCCAGTTTATTTTTAGTTTTCCTTCATTGAAATCGAGAACTGAATTGAATCCTCAATTTTTTAGAAAATAAAATCAAGAACCGAACCAACACCCTCAATCCGGTTCGATTTTCTTCCGGTCCAGTTTAATTCGGTTAGTTTAACCGGTTTAGTTTACACCCCTGGTTTAAGTAGTGCCCTTGTGATTTCAAAGGAAATGCAAGTGAAAATTACAAGGTCAATGACTTGAATGTTCAAGGTGATGATGTGGCAGCTGATGATGAAGATGATGTAAACTGAGAGGAAGGTTCATGAAAGGATTATCTCATCAGTATAAGGCCACGTTTGGTATGCCGCATATAGACCGGATTGGATAGTATAAGCAATACATCCGGTGTTATATAATGTTTGGAGCTCATAATGTATGTTGGATATACTATCCAGTGGGATTTCTTATCCTCTAATATTTCTGTATATTCTTATACACCCTACCACCACTGGATAAGAGGAGATAAGCATCAGATAAGATAAAAGAAAATTTTGAAGCCCAATACTCCCGAAAGGATATCTCATCAGTATAAATGGAATTACTTGTGATATGCAAGAGTTTTGAATCGCAGCTCCCTCGTAGGATTCTCATACTATAAGGACTCTGCTTGGAACTCTGTACTACATTGCCTCTGCCACCTTCTACCCTTTTCCCTGGATAAAGAAAGAAAAAGAAGTCCTTAAGACTTGCTGATTGACTAAGTGCAGGTGCTTTCTTTGTGTGGAATGCTCTGAATTTGTTTGTCAATCATTTTAGTTCAGTGGTGTGTAAAATACAATTATTCATGGCTTACATTTTTACTCAAGAGAGTTTACAGGCAACAGTTACAAATGTCATTTACTATTTTCAGTTTTATCTCCAGCTGACTCGGCGTAAAGGCGCTCCTTTACAAACTTTCTCTGCCTTCCTTAAAACTGCAGTTAATATGGGCCTAGGTTGCTGATGGGGAACACAACCTAATTTTCTATACTTTAGTTTATAATGAATTGATTTTATATTTCTTAATAGCCTAACTCTTACTAATCCTATATTATCATATTTAATTGCTATTATACTTACTAACATGTAGTTGCTAGCTTATGGTATGGCGTTTATTTTGTCCCTTTGGTGTCATGTCGGATAAAGCTATTGTCACATAACAAACACATTAGTCATGTCATCACCAAACTCACGATACTATAAATGGAGTTGACGGCAATAACCTATATTAGATCAAAATAAAAGTTGAAGGACTCAATTGATAAAAAATAAATAAATAAAGACCTAATTAAAAATTGAATCAAAGGACCTATAACACAATTTAACCTGAGATTTAAACATAAAAATTTTATGATAAATTAGTAAATACTTTATCCAATAATTATCCTCTTAGGGAAAAAAAAAAATTAACTCAATAAAATAAGTAACGGACTTAACTATTTGTCGCCCAAAAGGGTCCATTGCCATGGCCCACTACCACTAGCAAAGCTCAAAGGGGATTGGGTATTTTCAGATTTGGTAAGGGAATGTGGGCAATTAATAATGTGATTCACCACTTATCAATATGTATACAACTCTCGGGCTTTAGCATGTCTTGGCCACCAATATTTTTAGTGGAATTTGAATTCCTAACATTACTTTAAGATTCGCTCATACATGAAACCTAATTTATCAATGGCGTCACATCTAGTGATTTTTCTGTTTTAGTTTTTGTTGCCTCTAATTGAGTACTTAATTTCTTACACTATTTTATTCTTAGTTTAATTTCATGATCTAATATTGTGCAATGTGCATACACTCTTCTGGGTGAACAGTTTTGGACTAGAGCAAATTTTATCTTGTTTTGAGATGTTACTTGGTCACTACAAGGTTGGATCCCACTCATAAAGAAATCGAGCCCGTTTGATTGGGCTTTTTTTAATTATTATTTTTTTACAAAAAATGTACGTTATTTAATGGGCTCTTAGTGTAACCTTTCAAAAAGCATTTAAAAAATACAAAATTGTAACACAATTTTAAAAAAAAAAAAAGGTTTGTTAAGCTGCACCTCCTCTACTCATTCTTTGATTAGGGAGTTTTTGTGGGACACAGTGGTCAAATTTGGTGTCATTGTAAAAATATCAAAAAATTTAATTACCTAATATGTGCTAGAATAAAAAAAATTATAAAATGCATAAACAACACCATATAAGCAAACATATTCAAACTTTTCCAAACAAATGAAACTTAATACGTTTTCATATATAGTGTCGTTTATCCATTTTATAAAAAATTATGTGTTCTATCACATATTAGATGACTCAATTTTTCAACATTTTTACAACGATATCAAAATTATTGGATGGGTCCTATTGGAATTCACCCAATTTGATGAGTGAGTAGCGCTACACCCCTTAGATGTGTAGCTTAGCAAACCCCAAAAAGAAAAATGTGATGGATTCAAGGAGCTTTCCATCTTGCTTTTCGCCTTTTCTTCTTTTTATCTACATGTCTTTATAATGATATTGATAATTATATCACAAAGACACACGCATGAAATTGTCTAAGTCTATCCATTGTGCCTCTCATTCTCAAAGGTTGTTTTGTTCCCTATCAAACTTTTTCATGTTTTGCATGCTTGCATGGAAAAGTAATGATGAGAAGTCTTCCATATGATAAAATTGCCTGATAACATTTCTTTTTATATAAGAATATGAATATAAAGAACTAGCCCATACAACAAATTCGATACATTATAATAGTAGAGTTAAATATATTTATCATCTTTGAATTATATTTCAAATGTCACTTTAGTTTCTAATTTATTTTTAGTATCACTTTAGTTCTCAAATAAGTATCACTACACTCGTCAAATCAATCCTTAAGTGATCACTTTTGGTGTTTACAAATGACTAATTTGATAAATTGAGTGATTATTCAAAGACTAAAATAACACAAAAAATAAATTATAAACTTAAGTGACATTTAATAAATAATTTAAAGATGAAAAATGTATTTTACTCTTAATAGTATACCTTGTAAATGGTGCCAAGTCCACCTTTCCCTAATTTACATTGGTCTGAAAAGTTGAAGGTACTGTCTTGAAGTAAACTGAAAGGGATCATAGGAAGGTCTAACTTCACCGGCTCCTTGTTTTGAACACGATCATGAAAGAATATTGGAGAATCATCAATTTTATAGTCCATCAGCAAGTAAAAACATTGTTTTGAATTTAAACACTATTTCTTTTTTGTGTACATGAGAAAAAGAAAAGAAAAACTAATACCTGAAATAAGCAATCTGCCAGAAGAGCAAGCTTAAGAATCTTTGGAGGAGCTGTTAAAGCTGAGAGTGCAGTTCCAAACACAGCACCATGCTTAGTGTCACAGGCCGACAGGTTCACCCTTGTCAGACTGCACGGCACTTGCATAACTCCTCTGAGAAAGCAAGTCAGCATCTCTCATTCGTTCCAACCCACACATGTTAAGTGACTAAGCACCCGATAATATACCCGAGGCTTGACAATAGCGTCTCCCGCAAACACGACAATGATAGCATGCACATTATAGCATTTCACGTATTGCACACAACAAGCAAGCCAACACACTAGGCACGTGCACACCAAAGCAAGCGTCACACGCTAGTGAGCAAACATAAGGCGGTAAATATATAAGAAGAGGGGCTACTCCTTTTATTGGTAGAAATGAGTGCAATACAATACATTGGCAATGTGTAAAATAAGTAAATAGCAACACAAAGCCTACCTCTATGCTAGCACCAAGTCCCAGCCCGGGTCACCTGGCACCCTCCCCCTAAAGAGCTTAATTTGTGGATTCCCTCCCAGCAGGAAAATACATCATTTTTTCCACCCAACATAAGGCCTCTTTTTGGAGTTCCGGGTATCGAAACGCCTATTAAGAGATATGTAAATTCATCTAAATTCACGAACTACGTGGCCATGTACTGAACACCCGCACTGAACAAGCGTAGTGAAGTGAAAAGACCAAAATACCCCCAAACTTTACGAAAATGACAAAAATTATACAATGCTCCGTTTGGGCTCAAATTTGGTGTGGGACTTCTCTAGACTTCTCTTTACCTCTCTGCAAAGTTTCAGATCAATCAGAGTTATCTAGGTGTCCAAAATCTAGTTATCACATTTGCGGACCATGACATTCTCCCCCACTTGATTGGTCGACGTCCTCGTTGATCCTGTTGCTTGAGGCTTCGACTGTTGCCTGAGATCTTCAACTTCTGCT
This sequence comes from Cercis canadensis, assembly GCA_003255065.1. Classification (NCBI taxonomy): domain Eukaryota; kingdom Viridiplantae; phylum Streptophyta; class Magnoliopsida; order Fabales; family Fabaceae; genus Cercis; species Cercis canadensis. The sequence goes on from QAOA01005603.1 coordinate 80,411, forward strand.
AGTCTCCTCTTACAAGTCTCGTGTCATTCCTTGCATGCTGCTTGAGATCTTCAACTTCTGCTAGTCTCCTCTTACTGGTCTTGTGTTTATCCTTTGTGTCTTCAACTTCACAAGAATTGTTGTGGATGCTCTGAGGTAACACCACTTGAACGGCTAAAATCTCCCTCGGTTGAACAACTTCATCTGCTCGCTGAGGTTGAAACTAGGTCTTGTGGGCTAGCTGCACACACGACCTTCTTCACTTGACAAGGTTGACATCTCCCTCTGGTAACATCTTCCTCCAAGTTGCTGGTTGTAGATTAAGCTCCAAGGTCTTTGTCCACGGTTCAACTTCTTCCTTGTAAGCATTCTTGCTTCCAAGTACTTTCAGTCAAACTCTACTGCGATTTCGGTGAACTGACGAACTTTCGGGTTGACATCTTTTGTAGCTCCGCCAATATGTAGGGAATGAACACCTGTAACCTGTAAAATGATTTCATAAAGAAGTTCTCCATTAGTCACAGTGTCTTTCTTTCAACTCCCAAAATAAGAATATGGCCTGATGTGCAGGTTGGACTCAGTCTTCTGCTTCTGTCCAACCCAGAGGTTTGGAACTCTTAATGAATTCCTTTTGAATCCAGTGGGAACTCATGAAGTATCCCACTAGTAGCCAGCTCGAGCAACTTATCCAAGTAACCCGAGCAAAAGTAAGAACAAAACAAAATGATAGGCTGTCTCATCTTCCATACAGTACTTCAATGCCGGAATCAATTTCCCCTCCTTCGCAAAGAAACTACTCTCGCAAGGTCTATTATTGCATGAAGTGGCACCATTGGCCCCGTAGATCTCTCTCCGCTACATTCTGCTGACAAACAAAACAGTTGAAAAGTAAGGCTAACCGTTTATGTGATTCACACACCCCTGCCCTCATGGCACAAAATTCTCAATAGGTTGCCAAAACACATCACAGTACCCCCTCTAGAGCACCCTCCACAATTTTCGCTTGATGATGGTTTGGCCTTCAGTTCTCCATTGATTTGCCGTAACACATCACGGTATCCCGTCTGGAGCACCCTTCGCAAGTCTCCCTTGATGATAGTTCGGCCTTCAGTTGTCTCTTCTCTCTTTCCTTCAATGCACTCCTACATTAAGGTCATTGTTCGGACCACTGTCCTCCACTTCATAGTGTCGTTGACACAAGCTCCCCTGCGACTAAGTTTTTTCTCCGTTAGTGGATCGACGTGGTTCACCCCCCCCCCAACTGCCAACCCTCTAGGTTCTTTGCAAGCACATCCCATGAATAGGGCCTTCCACTCTTAGATTCCCTCATCTTATCACTTAATGTCAAGCAACATAACTATTTTCTTCATTAAGAGATTGGCGTGGTTCACCCCCACTGTCATATCTCTAGGTTCTCTGCATGCCCATCCTTCAAATAGGGTCTTCCTCTCTTGGATTCCCTTGTCACATGATGTCGAGCTGTAGAACCGTCTTCTTGATCACCTCTCAATCAAATGCCTCTGCGGCCTCACTAATCTTCATATGGCCATCTTCCATGGACTCTTCTTGAGAGGGCCTCACGCTTGGTCTTGCACAATTTTTCTGAGGGCTTGTTAGTCTCCACCTCTATGAAGGTCCTCAACAACCCTTCTCTAGAAGCACAACTATGTTATCTTCATTTTCTAATATTTTGCACCCTAAAGAAACCGCTACCACTGTGGACTCATGTCCCTTGAACTCCCTTATGGATTGCAAGACGAACACAAGCTTGGTCCTTTCGGTTACACATTTTCAGCCCAAAGCAGGATTTTCCCACACCTACACGAGTGGCAAACAAAAATTTCTTGAACAAACATAACTTGATGTGCCACGAGAAATTTGATGACCAACCATCCCATAACAACGAATCTGAACAACCATGAAAGTGTTAACCTATACCACGATCTAGGGTTTCTTTGTACCTCATGGATCGACAAGGCACAGCTTCCACGAGACTTGAGTTTTTCTCTACTCCAAGTCAAGCTCATCGGTTGCTGCTACAGACTTAAAACTATGAAAGGTATCAATTTCTGCCCTCGCACTCAAAACTGTCTTTCCAGCTAGTTTGTTGTCGCAATGCCACAAGTCTCTGTCTCAATAAGTTCTCTTTAAATTTAGCCCTTAGCCCACTGTTGGCTACTCGGAATAACTATCCACTAGTGGAGTAAGATAGACTCCATTGATCCTTTCCCCCACTTTTCACTTGGCTTGACTTGCAAGACCGGCCACCACTCCCGCTCAAGGGACTTTATGTGGTGTAGTCTGGCAAGCATCCACTATCATGCACCTTAAGGGAACAAGGTCACACCTCTTTTCCCAACAAGGCCTGAACACCAACACGTGTGCAAAGAGCATCTTATATGTCCACCGCTTCGACAAGCTTCCTTCTTCATAACTGGTTCCGTACCAGCATGCCCAATCTTCCAAGAGCTTGAACCCCCCACAACTCTAGCTTGAGTTCCATTCAAGTGTTGATGACACAACTCTAGGTAAGACTAATTCTCAAAATCTTTCTTTTTTCATCACTGGTCCCATACCAGCATGCCCAATCTTCCAAGAGCATGAACCTCACAACTCTCGCTCGAGTTCTACTCAAGTGTAGATGGCACACCTCTAAGCGAGACTGGTTCCCATGATCTTTCCTTTTTTCCATAACTCGTTCTCATCCTCTAATGAGTTTCACATAGTAGCTATCTTGTCCTTCTGCTTCCACCAAGCTAGTCTCTACTGCTCGGAACTATTGTCCCCATGTCTCAAGTTCCTTTGGCATCTCACATCTCAATAAGCTCACATGACTGGCCTCCATCTTCCATCATCCCACTTGGTTGCAGTGATTGCCTCTTGTAACCCACTCTTGCCAACTCTTTGACAGTGCTCCTAAGCATGTTGGTCATGCTCACAACAACCACTAGGTGCACACACCCATGGAGTGCAAGACATCCCAACAAGTCCAACAGACGGATGAGATAAGAAAGCTTGAATTCACCCAACCGTTTCACTTCTTCTCATTATCTCTGGCACACCAGACGACTTAGCCTGAGGAATCTTGATCAACTCTATCCACGATGCAACAATCATGATCAACATGGTGGTCCTGTTCCACACTAGTAACAGGGCTCTAATACCAACTATCACGAGCCGACAGGTTCACCCTTGTCAGACCGCGCGGCACTTGCGTAACTCCTCTGAGAAAGCAAGTCATCCTCTCCCATTCGTTCCGACCCACACATGTTAAGTGACTAAGCACCCAATAATATACCCAAGGCTTGACAATAGCGTCTCCCGCAAGCACGACAGTGATAGCATGCACATTATAGCATCTCACGTATTGCACACAGCAAGCAAGCCAACACAGTAGGCACGCACACACCAAAGCAAGCATCACACGCTAGTGTGCAAACATAAGGTGGCAAATATATAAGAAGAAGGGCTACTCCTTTTATTGGTAGAAATGAGTGCAAAACAATACATTGGCAATGTGTAAGGGAAGTAAATAGCAACACAAAGCCTACCCCTATGCTGGCACCAAGTCCCACCCCGGGTCACCTAGCACCCTCCCCCTAAAGAGCTTAATTTGTGGATTCCCTCCCGACAGGAGAATACATCATTTTTTCCACCCAACATTAGGCCTCTTTTTAGAGTTCCGGGTATTGAAACGCCGAGTAAGAGATATGTAAATTCATCTAAATTCACGAACTACGTGGCCATGTACTGAACACCCGCACTGGACAAGCGTAGTGAAGTGAAAAGACCAAAATACCCCCAAACTTTACGAAAATGACAAAAATTATAAAATGCTCCATTTGGGCTCAAATTCGGCGTGGGGCTTCTCTAGACTCCTCTTTACATCTCTGCAAAGTTTCAAATCAATCGAAGTCGTCTAGGTGCCCGAAATCTAGTTGTCACGTTTGCGGACCGTGACACTTAGCTAGGATGTCAGCACAGTGATTTGTTTCCCTAAACACTGCTGGTTGTGTTAGGGATTTCAATAGGAAAATATGTAAAATTGGATTTTTTTTTTAGGTGGTTAGTTGGCTGAGCAAAATTTTTTTGAAAAAAAAAAATTAAAAAGTAATACCAAAATCGGGGCAAACCAAAAAAAATGGGGTCAATCTGGCCCTAGTCTCAATCGGCCCTGCCAGATCAAATAGGCCCAATTTTTTAAAATTTTTTAATTACTAATTATTAGTTTTAATTTACATATTTTTTAATTTTTGCAATTAATTAGTAATTAATAGCATCACGTGAAAATTTTTGTCTCTTTTTAGAGATCTCTCTAGGATTAGGGGTTTACCACACATTTTAATTTCTGTCTCTTTTCGAATGTTTGTCTACAATTAGGGGTTTATTGCACATTTTGAAAGTTAATGGAAGGTTCCTTATAATGTTTTAAAGTTTTGGTAAAGTACAACTGAACCTAAATTAGAGAGGATAAACTAAACTTTTTCAATTTTAAAAATCTAATTGCCAAACTGACTTTCAGTAGAAAAAAAAAATTGAAAAAAATCTAATTTACACCTTTCAACTTTATTTGATGTGCAGTTCAGTCCCTAAACTTTAAAAAAGTGTAAATAAATCCCTAATGTTTCCAAAGTGTGTGAACCACTCCTTCTCTCTAACGTCCATCCATTTTTGGACGAAAACAAAATGGTGAATGTCACGTGATAATGCTTAACTCATTAACAATTAACTAATTGGTAATTAAAGGATAAAGCAACAACAATAAATAAGAAATTAGCAGGTCTAAAGCTTTGAAGCTCCATCCATAGTAGATGTTTGAACACAATAAACTCATAGTAAATTATTTCTTTGAAACTATTTCTTTTTTTTTTATCATCCACGTCGTAACGACTTTAAGGTACATTGTGACATAGATAAATATGAGTCTTTTTTATGTGATTCGACCAAGTTAAACCTTAAATTTGAAAGCCAAAAGAAAGACAAATAATTTAATTTCAATATGATTGCTAATGAGATTTGTTTATTTGTGAATTTTTTTAATTATTGTATTGCTTAATAAATTTTTAGTTTTAATATTTAGTTGCAATTATATTTTGAGTTTGGGAGTATGCATGAGATTGCCATGAAATTATTTTTGGATCTTGATTCCATATACCATTTTAAGATTATTAGATGCCATAAAGGTCAAAGTTAAAAGGGGGTGGCAGGACAGCTGCCGTGGCAAACCGTTATCACTTTAGGTTTAGGGTGATGATAATTATGTATGTGTAGTGGTAATAATTGTAGAGATGGGATAAGTGTACAATTAGGAAAAATGTTCAATTGGTGAGATCTAATTCTAAAGAACCTATTACGGGGTAAGAATTTCCCATATTTTGTTGGAAATACTTTTCCATATCAATTAATGACTTGGCAATTGTATTTGGAATGAGGAACTAAATTAGGAATCACGACAATACCTCTTGTATGGAAT
>QAOA01005603.1:90599-111502 GCA_003255065.1 Cercis canadensis
AAAAAAAAAAAAAACATGCCAACAACTTAGATAACTTATCTACTTTCTACACTTTCTATTTCACATTCATTCACTTTTTTGAATTAAAAAATTTAACTTCTTTTAATTGATGATAAAAACCGCTTCCCATAATGAGTTCATAACTCTTTTAGCAATAAAACAATAATTATTATGTGAGCGCTATACCAAAAAAATATGTGATACTTTTAAAATGTGATAATATAAAAATTATTAATATAAAAAATAATTAATCTTAATTATAAAAAAATAAATAATCAAAATTAAATAATTTTATATTAATATTATCACGTCAAAAAATATCACATACCTCTCCAATATCTAAGAAATATCAATTATAACTTACCCATTTGAGTCACTAAGTTGTAGCTCCCCAAAAAGGGGAAGAGATCCAGTCATGTTAACTTGAGTCATGTTGCTTAGATCTAAGCCGTCTATTCTATTTAAGGTCATTTCAACCATTAAAACACATTAATATTTAATGGTTGAAATGAGCTTTAATAAAATGGACGGCTCAGATCTAAGCAACATAACTCAAGTGACATGACTGGATCCAAATCCCCCAAAAACCCATCAGCTTTTGTTTCCCCCAAAAATGCCCTTGATGAGTTGCTTCAAGAGACTGCAAAAGGTGACCACTGACCAGCCCATCCGCAATGCAATTAAAGATGTCCGCAAATGGAGGTAACGGTCCCCACTCCCTCATGGTATCGCAAACCATTTTTACCTTTGAGAAATGTATTTTTTTTTGGAGGTTTCTTAGATATTTTTAGTATTTATGTAGTATGTCATACTACATAGGAATAACCAATAAATGAATGACATGTGTACAAATTAACTGTTTTTAAGTTTGTTTAAAATNAAAAGGACGTAGGTTTTTTTTTTTTAATTTTTATTTTATAATCTAGGAATCATGGTCCAACATTAATATTAGGATAAAGTTAAACTTCTTAAATTTAAAGTAAATTATTTATATTCTAAAGAGTTTTACTATTAAAACACCTATAATTATAAAAAGGACATAAATTTTAATATGTTAAAAAAAAGACATATATGTGATAAAGGTAATTTATTTTTAAAATTTTTTTTTATGCGTAGTGTTCATTTAATATTATGTGATTATTTTCTTTTTTATATATGATCACCATGTATAAATTATGAAGCTATTTTTTTTTTTCGTGTGGCATTATCAATATTTAAAAATATAAATAAAATAACTACATATTATTAATATTTTCATGTTGTTGAAAATAATGTGCCTTGAGTACCTTTGTGTCTTTTCTTCAAAGCATTTAAAGTTACAAATAGTTATCCCTAAATTTTATACGACCTAAGACCACACGATCATTATCTAGAAAAATCATCATTATACATTAGTTGGTAAATTTTAAAGAATAAAAGAAATTAAATAATTATAATAAATTTAAGTTGTATAAATTATACAAATATTTTTTTAATATTTTAACTATGATTCTGAATTTAAACACAAAATTTATAAATTTTAAAAACAACTTCACTATAGTTCATTTGGTATCAATTATACAAATATAAGCCAATGCAAATAAAATTACTCTTTTACCTTTTTTTCAAAAAATAATGATCACCAAATACTTTGGATTATTCTCTTGCCTTGTAAATCGTCAAACCCAGCTAAGAATTTCCAATTTTAATCATTCCATTATTGTAATTTATTACTTTGCCAGTGTAGCTAGTAACGTACTCACATGGCCTCGCTGGGGCTGTTACTAACTTACTAGTGATCAAATTAAGACTTGGGGCATTAAACTAAAATATTCCTTATTAAATACAGAAGAAGTTCTGTTTCAAGTCAAATTGAGTTTAAGGCTCGTTTTGAGATTCTCCTCTATGAAGCTAAGTTCGAGAAAAGCAACGAGTGTGTTTGAAGCCAAGGACCCCACATGTGCCGCGGTTTGGCCATTGAGCTGCCATTAATGATACCTATGTCGAGCTTTTCAAACCTTCTTTTTGGAAGAGGAGCTTATGTATCATGTCCAAGAGACTTTATTCTTACCACACGGTGACTTACTTGCACTTTTTCTTTAATGGGTATGAGTGGTTTTGGTCCCTTGTGTCTCATTTGGGTTTGATTTTTTGGAATCTTCTTGGGTTTTTCTGGTAGAGCTAGAATTGTTAATGGTAGCAATTGGGTATCTTCTGGGGCTGAGAACTGGGTTGTTGACCTAAACCTGGTAGGAGATTAGGAATTTTCTGTATTTGGGTTCAATTTGGGACATTTTTGGCAGGTGGGTATGTGGTAATGGAGTGGTTTTAGGGTTTTATCTCTTGGTGGGTAGTTCCAGGAGTAGAATTTGAAGGTGTTTCCGTCTGTTTTATTGAATTTGGTGGAAAATTCTTCACACCCATTTGTGGGATTGAAGAAAGCTGTGCAATATTTTTTGCTGCTTCTTTTGGAATAGAGATCAGAAAAAAGCTGCATTGTGAGGCTATTTGGGGGACAAGTTTGACTAATTTTGGTATTAGAGTTTTGTTTTGGGAACTTTCTCCGTTGTGGCTGATTGAATGCCCTGTTCTAAGGGTAATTACCCTTGTTATTATCAGAATTGGAAGCTCATTTGGTGCTGCTTAAGGATTTCAGTGTGATAAAAGGTTTACATTAGGTGTATTCTAAATTCTGGTAGAGTTATTCCCTTCTTGGATTTGAGGCAATGGCTTGTGTGAAATTGGGTTCTAAAGCAGATGCATTCCAGCGTCAAGGGCAGGCCTGGTATAGTTTCCAGTCTCTTTTTGTGTATCATATCATTTCCCATATTGTTAGTGTTTTCTCTTCAAATCTGTTTTCATTTCCCTAAAGAATTGTGCTTTTTAACTTTTTGGAGGCATTGTTAATATTTTCACTAATCTGTTATAATCATAGGTTCTGCACAACTGGGCTTCCTAGTGATATTGTTGTGGAAGTTGGTGAAATGTCCTTCCATCTTCACAAGGTACCTATATGTTTAACATACGTATTACTTCTACCTGATTCACTATTTATATAGATGATATATAGTTGATTTTTACTTGTATCTCTAGCTGTTTTTAGAAGTTATGGTTTATCTTTTAGATATATGTCAAATCTCATATGAGGATAGATATAGCAAATTTTATGTGATTACACTTGCAGTATAGTTGTATTGCACGTGATGAGTAGTAAACAATACCTGATGCTGCTAATGTTGGACTTTGTATATAGTAGAAGTTAGGATGAATTCTGCGGCCAAGAAAAGGTAATATATAATGTGTTGGGATCGCATCACAATAATGCCTTTTTTATTTCTTTACTTTCTACCACTGGGAAGCTTATTTTCATTTCTTTTCCAATTTATTGGTTGTTCTGCCATTACATTTACCACATCTGGTACGGCATGAGTGCAGTCTGTAATTGGAATGTGGTGAAGGGTAGTATTTAGTTCTGTTTTTGGATAACTATAACAATTCATAATTTCATTTTCCTTCAAATATTATTTAATGCAGTTCCCTTTGCTCTCTAGAAGTGGGGTTTTGGAAAGACTGATAGCTGAAGCTTCTGAAGCAGAGGAAGAGTGTATCATAAACCTCCCTGACATTCCTGGTGGGGCCAAGACATTTGAACTTGTGGCCAAATTTTGTTATGGGGTGAAACTTGAACTTACTGCCTCAAACGTTGTGTACCTCCTGTGTGCTGCTGAGCATCTTGAAATGACAGAGGAATATGGTGAAGGTAATCTAATTTCTCAAACTGAATCCTTTCTCAATCAAGTGGTGCTGAAAAGTTGGAAAGACTCTCTGAAGGCACTCCAAAGCTGTGATGATGTTCTGCCCTATGCTGAAGAGCTTCACATAATAAAAAGGTGCATTGAGTCACTTGCTGCAAAGGCATCTACTGATCCAAATCTATTTGGGTGGCCAATAATGGAGCATGGTGGGCCCATGCAAAGCCCTGGTGGAAGTGTTTTGTGGAATGGGATAAGTACCGGGGCAAGACCAAAAAATGCAAGTTCAGATTGGTGGTACGAGGATGTATCAACTTTGAGTTTTTCACTTTATAAGAGGTTGATAGCACTCATGGAATCCCGTGGCATCAAGCAGGAGATTGTTGCTGGTTCCCTTGCTTTCTATGCCAAAAGGTATCTTCCTGGTTTGAATCGGCGTCAGGTTTCTGGTGAATCCAGCACTCGTTTGACACCAGTGGTGTTGGGGTCTCCGCCATCGGAAGAAGACCAGAAAATTCTTCTGGAAGAGATTGATCGTTTACTCCCAATGCAAAAGGGTCTGGTTCCGACAAAGTTCCTGTTTGGCCTACTTCGAACAGCCATGATTCTTCGAGTGAACCCCCGTTGCATATCCAATTTGGAGAAACGGATTGGTTTGCAGCTTGACCAAGCTACTCTGGAAGATCTCTTGATGCCCAATTTCTCTTATTCCATGGAGACACTTTACAATGTTGACTGTGTGCAGAGAATTCTTGAAAACTTTCTTGCTATCGATCATGTTACAGGTGGTGCCTCCCCATGCGCCATTGACGATGGCCAGTTGATGGGATCCCCTTCACTCACACCGATCACCATGGTAGCCAAGCTGATAGATGGTTACCTGGCAGAGGTTGCCCCAGATGTTAACTTAAAGCTTCCCAAGTTTCAAGCTCTTGCTGCTGCTGTTCCAGAGTATGCCAGGCCCTTGGATGATGGTCTATATCGCGCCATAGACATTTTTTTGAAGGTACTGACCTATATCAAGTTGTCGTATTGAAAAATCCTAGCTTGCATAGTTTGTGCCGGTAGATTTAAAAATGTTGAGGTCTAAAATTAGTATGCATCATGCCTGAATTAATCCAACATCATATATGTAAATTTTACAAGATGAATTAGCTTATGATTCTATGATATTTATAATGAATTTTAAAAGATTCTTTTATGCTCCTTGGTTTCAAATATATCTTTCACAAGTAGTGCTTCTAGGCCATGTTTATGTAGTCAGCCCTTGATTTGAGCCAGAATACTTCACCTAAAGTGTGTATGATAATACATTAGAATTGTTTCTGTCAACTTTCAAGACAGCTAAATTGCCAAAATCAGATTCTGTTAGTTTTGGTTTTGCCTTTGGATCAATCTGTTCTCATGCTTAACAATTTCCACTCATCAAGTTGCATTCTTTTTAGCTTAATCAACAACACTGCTTAAGAAAATGCCATGTGCCAATTGTTCATAAACTGTACACTTCTATTTAGTTTGGAATGACTCACTTCTGTACACAACCTTGCAGTCTCACCCTTGGTTGGCGGACTCTGAGAGAGAGCAACTCTGCAGGCTGATGGACTGCCAGAAACTATCATTAGAAGCTTGCACGCACGCTGCACAGAACGAGAGGCTTCCCCTTAGAATAATAGTTCAAGTTCTATTCTTTGAGCAGCTCCAACTTAGGACTTCGATTGCCGGTTGCTTTCTGGTTTCTGACAATCTTGATGGATCTAGACAGTTAAGAAGTGGCTTTGTCGGGTCAAACGAGGGAGGAGGCTGGGCAACAGCTGTGAGGGAGAACCAGGTTTTGAAAGTGGGGATGGATAACATGAGGTTGAGGGTATCTGAGCTTGAGAAGGAGTGCTCAAACATGAGGCAGGAGATTGAGAAATTAGGTCGCACCAAGGGGTTGAGTGCTTGGGGAACTGTGTCGAAGAAGTTTGGGTTCAAGTTAAAGTCTCAGATGTGCAGTGCCCAAGAGGGGTCGGTTAGCCACCAGAGTAATGGAAATAGCAAGGTTGAGAAGTTGAAGGACAGGCAAGGAAAGCCCAAGAAAAACTCTTCTCATAGTCATACCGATTAAGGCCATTCGCTGGTCTCATTTCAAATGTTCCTTTGTTTGTAGTTTTACCTTTTCATTTACCCAGAAAATTTGTTTTTTCCCACCTTAGTGTCTGTGTCATATCTGTAAAACAGTTTCTTTGCCCATGTTTTCATCTCAAGCAAGTGTAATGGAGATGGAAGCAAAGGTCATTGTGTATTTTGTAACTTTAAGCATAGATTTAGGTATTTTTTCGTTTTTCTTTTGTTCCCACGGGCACTGCACATAGAATGTTCATGCACTTCATGCATCCTGCTTTCCTAAAATATGCTTGTTTGGTTGAGTTCTGATTTAATCATGACCAGGCTTCGGAGAATTGGTTAAAATGAGCTTTGACGTTTGTTGATTGGTTTGAAGTTGGGCATGCCAAAGTTCGAATATTAAATCACATTCAGCATTGACATTGAGATTCTGTTTAGTAGTATTGAGGCCATCGTTAGGACTCATGAGTTTCAGACACTCGTGTTTGAATTAAATAGAGATTCTAATCAATTAAATGTAAATTAGTAGACATAACTTGTGGTCGAGTGGTATTGAAATTGTTTTTAAGGATTGTGAGTTTTATGTTCGAATCTGGAGTTTTAATCAAAACTTTCAAAAAAAATGTAAATTAGTAAACCAGAAATCAACATAAAATAGTATCAAGTGTTCAAAAAGTGTGTTTATTTTTTCAAAGAACAAAATTCTTTCAAATAAACCCTAAACCCTTCATTCAATAGTTAAAATAAAAATGTATTAGTTTATGAAATGCAATAATTTAACCCTCAAGGGATTGGTTTCATGGCTGATGAGCATGTAATATGTTGAAAACCATATGATCTCGAGTGGATTTGTTACCATGAGACTAATTTTTTTTGGGGAAGTGAATTTATGTGGAGGGAGGAGAATTCGTTGACCAAGTTAGCTTACCATTGACTATGTAGAATTAGATTTTCTAGTTGGGAATATAGGATATGGAGATTCGAACCTGAAATCTCAACTCTTCGAGAGATTCTTAAACTAGTGAATTAGTTGAGGTATGTGAAAGTTTGTTTGGACGTGACTTGACTGCAAAAAATCATAATAATAATAATAATATAGTGTGATAATGGTTGTTATTTGTTGTATGATGGAAAATCAAAATGTTTGTGCTATACCTTCTTCCAGAAAACGGCCTTTTGACCAAATTAAGGTNGGAGGAGAATTCGTTGACCAAGTTAGCTTACCATTGACTATGTAGAATTAGATTTTCTAGTTGGGAATATAGGATATGGAGATTCGAACCTGCAATCTCAACTCTTCGAGAGATTCTTAAACTAGTGAATTAGTTGAGGTATGTGAAAGTTTGTTTGGACATGACTTGACTGCAAAAAATCATAATAATAATAATAATATAGTGTGATAATGGTCGTTATTTGTTGTATGATGGAAAATCAAAATGTTTGTGCTATACCTTCTTCCAGAAAACGGCCTTTTGACCAAATTAAGGTAGTACATAATCTTATTTACCAATCTAGGGTACTTTTTAACATAATTACAGGAATAATGCAATTTTTTAAAACTGGNAAAAAAAAAAAAGTTGATGTGGGTGATCCCACCGGACATGCCATTAGACTAGTGGAGTTTCTTCAAGGGACATGCCATAGGCTGTGGAGTTTCTCACGGGCGGGCCCACCAGACATGCCATTAGGCTAGTGGAGTTTCTTCAAGGGACATGCCATTTGGCTGACGGCATGTCTCCAAAGGACATGCCATTTCTCTAATGGCACGTTTCCAAGGGACATGCCACAGCTCTAACGACACGTCCGTTTTGTCTTCCTCCGGCCTCTGGTCTCATGTGGGTCCTAGCTATGTCAAATGGCATCAACACAGTCAACAGCTGACACACGCAATGGGTGAATGGGACAAAAGCGGACACGCCGTGGGGCCCACGGCGTGTTCTGCTGTGACGTGCCGCATGGCTACCGGCGTGTCCGGTGGGCCCCGCGCATGTCAGCTTTTTTTTTTTTTATTTTCTAATTTTAAAAAATTGCATTANACGGCATGTCCTGCTGTCACGTGCCACGTGGCTATTGGCGTGTCCGGTGGGCCCCGCGCATGTCGGTTTTTTTTATTTTTATTTTTATTTTTTAATTTTAAAAAATTACATTATTCCTGTAATTATGTTAAAAAGTATCCTAAATTGGTAAATAAGATTGTGCACTCCCTTAATTTGGTCAAAAGGCCTCCAGAAAACTCGATTTTGTGTAATTCCAACTCGAGGTTAAAGATGAGAGATCTAACTATGAAAGATACAAATTGTTTTGTAAGTGGTTCGTTAATTGCATAGGTGAACAATCTCTGGTGGAATTGATAGGTAAACAACCAATGCACCTTAGAGAGCTGGTAGGACAACTTAGAGAGCTCAGCTCGAGGGTCAAGGGACAAAGAATCTATGGTTCCCAAGTATCCAGCGTGATAAGATATACACTACTGAGGAATTTATAGCAGCGTACGTACAAATTGGAGGTAGTCTATATTGGGGCTAAAAGTATCTAAGGGCTATGTATAGAAGCACCAGCTAATGAACAAGTCAAACAGTAACAACTTTCTGCTATGAGCATTATTCACATTTGTTTATTATCATAGCTAACTGTTCATAGCTATATTCACATTTGTTTATTATCATAGCTAACTGTTCATAGCTATCTCTTTATCATTCTGTTGTATTTAAAAACTTGAACCAGCTAGTGTAGCTACCGTGGGTCTATATATACGTACTGAAATCAATAGAAAAATAACTCTCCTTTCCATACAAAGTGTCAGTCTCTTCACTATGTAGCACTGAAATGGCAAGAAACTTGCCGTACCCGTTTCGGTGCGTTTTCGAAACACAATACACGTACCAGCTCCGGAAACATATTTTCAGCTTTTTTTTTTTTTTTTTAACTTTGGATATCAGCTAGATCACACAGATCGCTATAGAGGGGTGCCAAACCAAGCTCAGAGCGGCGGTTTTAGTGCATATCTGCCATCAGTGAGAGAGATGTGGAAGAAGAAGAAACTGAAGCAGAGAATTTCAAGGCAGAGAGTGAGAGAGATGAGGAAGGCAAAAAAGAAACTAAAGAGAGAGACAACGGATTACCCACACAAACTTTGAATGGATATGCTTCCTTTCTTTTTGCTTAGCTCAGTTTCTTTCTTTCTCCCTCATTTCTTTCTCTATATCGTCTCTTCCTCTGCTTAGCTCTATGTTTATGTCTCTTTCTCCCTTAGTCCTTTCTCTTCCTCTTCCACCGGTCTTCTCTTTTTTATTTATGATTATATTATTTTAATTATTGAATTAAACATTTTGAGTCATAAAGCTCATCTACCTCGTCTGAACAAAAGTTGAGCTTTTTGTTAAACATGTATAATTTTTATTAATTGAATTGGACTCATTTAATTTTTAAGGCCCATTTAAATGGGCTGAATAAAAATTAGATTTAAGGGCTAATATATTTGTTGAACATCTATATTTTTTATTACTAAATTATGTATATAATGTGATATACTCCTATTTTTTAAAAAATACCATATTAGCATACTCGTACCAAATATAAAACTCGTACTCGTACTCATGTTATATAGTCTAAGAGTGATCTAAAGGTGTATTAATGGTGGTTTGATGCTGGTTTCCAGTGAGGAAGAAGATGAAGGTGAGTAAATAAGGGCAATGATGAGAGGGACAAAAGGAATGGTGTTTAAGGTTAGTGAGAAGATCAAATGAGTGGTTGCTGGAAGGTTTGAAGAATAGGAAGAAGAGAATGGAGTCGAATGGAAATGAATGTCTAAACGAATGAGTCCATGAATTTAGGTGTTTGGGATGGGTATTTATAGGAGGAAACGGCTGAGGAGTCGTTGGAGGGTTTATGATATTTTGAGGTAAGCTCTACTATGCATTTAATGCACATCATGCTTGTGACTTGACAATGTACAACAAGCATGCAACTGTGCCTAGATGAGCAAGGGTGGTTGAGGCATGTATCATGCTAGTACATTAGCATGATACAAGTCTATAGGGAGAAAGTCAAAGATGCATGTTGTTAGCTAAAATAGTAATTCTAAGGGTTGGGGTACAAGAATAGCAAAATGAGATGTTGACATGACCTAAGAGTGGTAATCTATAGGGAATAGGCTATGAAGGGTAAACGATGCTGCTATAGATTCTATCTCAAAGAGAGTCCTAAGCTTTATTACTAGTTTACCTAAGAGTCTCCTCTTGTGGAGTTGTCCATTGGTCCAAAGTCTATCAATCAATCTAACAACCATAAATTAGCTACCTTGATGAGGTATATGGCCTCATAGTGAAGTCCATAGCTTTAGGGGTGAGGTATGTGGCCTCGTGGCAAGAATCAAGAGGTATCCTAATCTTGACCCTAAATAGGGAATCACCTCATAGGGTGAAGACCTATAAATAAAGGAATAAGACATTAGTTTTCGTACTTGGGAACTCTCTAGAGGGCTCTCTGAGATCCAAGCAAGTTAAAATATGGGAGAATTCTCAAGGGAGACAATCTTTAGGAGCCCCTGTAGATGAGAAGTTCCTCTTAAGGTAGTTGTGGTTAGATCAAGTATCCTCTGAAGGGATCTATGGAGGTTTCCTCAAGAAAAATCTCCATGCTAAGGTATATTTAAGTGCATGATGGATTCTATGTGATCCATCATTAATATTAGTATTATCTTAAAGCATTATTAGCAAACCCTTGTATCAACACTTACAAATCATGGACAAACTCCTAGTAAAAAGCTTGACTCAATCACAAATAATTTGATGTCTAGTAGTAAAAAAAAAAGCTTAATCGCAATTTTGGTCATCCTATTTTAACAATTTGAACTTTTTGATTCTCCTTCTTTAAAAATAAACTATTGAGTCATTTTATATTCATAAAATGCACAATTTTGATCTTTTGTCTTTAAGTCAAAATTCTTAGGTTTATTTTAAGGTGTAAAGTTCTTTGATTTATAATCTCACCGTTCAGATTGAAGACTTATGTCTTGTGAACCTCCTCGCAAAATTTCAGTTTGAACTAACAGTAAATGAGTTTAGATCTTCGATTAGATGAAAACTTATGATTTTGATATTTTGGGCTAAGTCCCACCATGAAATCGAGCTGAAATTTAATAGAAATGTTCACAAGACGCAATTCTTCAATCTAAACGGTGAAATTATGAATTCGAGAAATTTATACCTTAAAATAAATCTAAGAATTTTGACTTAAAGACAAAATAACCAAAATTATACATTTTATAAATATAAATGGACTAAATTATTCATTTTTAACGAAAATAGATTCAAAAATTTAAATTGTTAAAATAGAAGAATTAAAATTACAATTAAGCTAAAAAGAAAAACAATAGATTAGATAGATTAAGCCATCCTAAAGAACCCACAACCAATAGGATGCATTCACCACTCTGTAAGAATCCACCTAAAGGATACAAAAATCTTAGGCTTTGTCACCACTCAATCACAATAGGCTTCCTTTCTTGGATATGCTTGAACTTCCTTTCTTCTAGAATACTTCAAAAGGTGGAGGCTAGTAATAATAATTTAGGTTTGGAAAGTTGGGCAAGTTCTGGGTTGACACTTGAACCTTGGGCTGGATCTAAAGGTACTCGATAATCATAGCTACTTGTTTATATTCGGAATGTTCTAATATCCACGTGTATCCCCTAATATTAGCGATGAGATTTTCTAGAAGGGTGTTTGACGAATCTCTCATGTATTCAAATAGTTCCAAATAAGCTTGATATTTCGAATTGTCTCCACATTGAAACTAGATTAAAATCTAATTTATTCCACAAACTAGATTAAAAATCAAACCCAATTTAGTTGATTTTGACTTTTTTTTATAGCCTCATTTTTTTTAAAAAAAAAAACTTTAGAATTAATTTCAATTAAGTTCTAGAACCTGTAAAAAAAAGACTAAAAATTGCTAAAGGTGATTAATTTCCAAGTATGTGCTTGCTACATTGCATAAAATGATTAAAATATTCCTAGGTGCTATATATTTATTATTTTATATATGTAATTATTCTAATTATTTTTGAACATGATAACCACATAAATAAATATAATAACCACATAACACCAAAAAATAATTATATATATATATGTGAACAATATGACCAAATAACTTTTAAAGATATTTTAGTCATTTCACATGAATGTGAAAAATACCTACTTAAAAATTAGGTGCCTTTAGTATAATTTGGAAAATATTAATTCCAATTT
This sequence comes from Cercis canadensis, assembly GCA_003255065.1. Classification (NCBI taxonomy): domain Eukaryota; kingdom Viridiplantae; phylum Streptophyta; class Magnoliopsida; order Fabales; family Fabaceae; genus Cercis; species Cercis canadensis. The sequence continues at coordinate 102,691 of QAOA01005603.1, forward strand.
CTGAAACCTAGGAATAATAACCTCAAAACTTTTTATTACATATAATGCACTATTCTTAATTTTAAGAATAAGATTTGATATACAATTTCTCTCTTATAAATTTGACCCAACATTATATCTTAATATTTTTCCAATTATATTTCCTTTTTTCTGAATTATTTCTCTGATTATCAACACATTGTATTATTATTTAAAGGTTTTTATTTCCATTAAACCCCACAACTTTCTACTGCCTGTAAATCTCTTATCCCAAAGCCTCCCATAATTATTTAAACAAATTATTCTCAGGAACTTGAAAAAAAAAAAAAGATATTAAGTATTAAATATATAAAAGGACTTTTGAGTAAATATATGTCACACGGGGTGAAATGATCAAAATATTTCTTGATACTATATTATTACTTTATTTTGAATATGATAATAACATATTTTATACATTATAAATGAAATAATCAAATGAATATTTTGATCATTTCACTTTATGTGACATGCACTTATTTAGAAATTTATTTTATTTATCACTCAAATATTTTCTTTTTTTAAGTTCCCAAATTTAAAAAGAATAAACTCTAATTATTTCTTGTATTTTTTTTTTTCATATTTTGGAGATGTTCTATTCTCGAAAACAAAAAATCAATCACATGTGACAGTCAAAATTTTAACTAAAGAAAAGAGAGAAATACCGAGTCAAAATTAGAAAATACAGATTAAAGCAGAGACATATATCTAAGTGGTCCTTGAAGTTGATATTATATTTATTTTCATAAGACAGCAATTTATTTAAAATTCAATTTGAGTAAGACAAATAATAACATCGAAAATAACTTAAATGTTATTCAAATAAGGAAGTTAAAAAAATGTGAGTGTTTCTGATTGGTTGAGATCTCCATAACATTTAAGCCAAATACCAAAAAATAAAATAAAAAGCGAATACAAAATATCCACAGTGAATTTTACAATAGTTTAATTACATTGGTAAATTTAGTATAATTTTAAATTTATTGAACCTATTAAATTTTTTTTTCTACAATTCAAATTTTACGAGTGTGACAAAATATAGAATTATTAGAGTACATTATATTATCGTAATATCTCTAATTCCCAAGTTTAATTCTCTATCTCACACATCTCCAATTAAAAAATTTAGTCTAATCTATCTATAGGCAAAAGAAAAAAAAAATCCACTTCAAACTAATAAAAAGATATATCATCATATGAAAAATATTTATTACATATTTGTAATTTTTATAATTTATACCGTCTCATATTAGTTGAATTTGTAAAATCTGAGTCCTACAAAAAAAAAATTAGATATAATCAAATTTAAATTATGTTAATTGTGTTAATGTCAACCAAACTAAAATAGCATGGCTATATTACCCATAGGTGGTGTTTGGTACTAGCTATCTTCTTCCCTAGGAATCTTTACTTTCTTGGGAATCTTATTCCCATGAATGAAATTACTAAGAAAGTTGACATTCTCATGTTTGGTTCAGTTAGTTCATTCCCAGGAATATAATTAACTTTTTCCAAAATTACCCTCAAATAAAAGAAAATAATCTTCCATTTTCCTTTGGTCCGACAAGGTCTTTAGCAGTGAAATCCAAAACTTGTATATCAACCCAGCAATTTAGAAATTGAAAGGCTAAACAACAATAAACAAACTAGTAAATTTAATTTACAGACTACCCATTGATGAGATTACAGGTGGTGGCCCAAATTTTTGAATCAAATTCCCAGAAAGATCATGAAGAACAATACACATTCATTTCCAATAGAATAGGTAGGAAACACATCCTTTTGCAATTCTCAAGCATAGGAATAACAATATGCAAAACCCACAACCAAATGCCAGCAATTGAAAGCAAAGACCAATAGATAAAGAGGAACTTACATTGAAGATGAGGCTCTTGTTGGAAGATTCCCAAGCTAAACCACCCCTGAAGTCTAATGTTCCAAACTAACACCAAGATAATACCAGCAATTCCCAGAACGTGAACCACAAACTTAAATGGAAAAGCAAGGACACCCAATGCCATCTCTGCTATCTCTCTCTGTCTCTCTCTCTCTCCCTCTTTCTCTCTCTCTTTCTCTCTATGTGTGTGCTCTTCTCCTTATTTCACTCAGTTTCTACGAGAAATTTACTCGAGCATCCAGCGAAGTGTTATACACTTTACAAATTCATGGCGGTGAACGGACACATAGACAGCTACCTCGCGCAGATGATGAGGGAGGAGCGGCGGCAGATGAGGATGATGAGGAGGGCAAAGAAGTAAATTTTTTTTTCATTCCCTGGAAAATTGTATTCCCACCTCTTGAGATGGGAAAGTTTAATTTTCATTTTCAGTATAAATTTTATTCCTGGGTATCTTTGATGCTTGGGAATTTTTTTTTTCTTTACACCAAACATAAGAAACTTTTCACTTTTTCAAGAATGTTAAAACATTCCAGGTACCAAAAAGTACCTAGGGATATCGTAATCTAACTTCTGACCCTTTCCAAGCGTTTCAATGTAATCAAATTTCTGTTCGGTAATTCCTCTTTTACATTTACATCGTCACCCTTCAGTTTAAAAGGTTACGAACTCGGTTTTCTCCCCCCTCCCCCCCACCACCACCACCACCAAAAGTTAACAAATTTTCAAATATGCCATATATATTATTGTCGCTATAGATATTTTATAGTTATCAAAGATATTTTGGAGAAAAGAATGTGAAAAACTTATAAAGCTTAGTCCCTATATTTTATTTAGAACAATCTCCATCTTCCATTAAAGAAGAAAATTAATATAAATAGGCGAAACTTCTTATATGGTGAAACTAACTAAAAAGATAGCATTTCTTGAATTAATTTAAGTTTTTACATTGTCATTAATATTCCTACGTTTCGGCATTAAGGGTTGAGAAGTGCTAACTGTCATATGATTACGTTGGAGTGTGCGGCCATTATTTATAAAATTATCTCCACTAAACATTAGATTGTATTCTTGTTTGTGTTATCTTGGCCAAATTATATATATGTTGCTCTCACCGTGTATCCTGGTGGACTTAATGGTGTATTGTGGTTTCTGAGGTATTACCAAGATTTCTTTGACTCTATGTGTAAATGAGAGAAAGCAAATTCGACTCTTTTCCTGTAATAGGAGCTTAGTTTTGCAATTTTGTGATACTACACTATCTGGGTTTGATTCTGTGATAAAATGCTGTCCATCACCGGAAAGTATGCAATTCCTATCTTTAGAGGGTGTCAATGTAGGCCTTTTATTGTATCTTGGACTAAATGGGGTATTGTGGAATTGGGTTATGTGAAGGCATTAAAATAGCCACTTATAATAGATTGAATTCATTTTTTCTTAGGAAGCCATTCATCACTAGCATTACATTGTTCATTTTACTCCATTTAATATACACTTTTTTGGAAATCCATTTTATTTACCACTCAAATGTCTTTTTTTTTTTTTTTCCAAACCTGAGGAGAATAAACTCTAATTGTTTCTTGTATTATTTTCCATGTTTTGTCGATGTTCTATTCACGAAAACAAGAATTAGTCACATATCAATAACAAGTCAAAATTTTAACTAAAGAAAAGAGGGAAAAGCTTTATTTGAAATTTATTTTTTTTTAGTACTTTAAGTTACGACTTTAAGTTCGAATACAAAATTTATAAGTTCTAAAGATGATTTCATCACCACTCGGTTATAAGTCATTTGATATTTAAAATTCAATTTGAGTAAGACAAATAATGTTATTAAAATAAGGAAGTTAAAAAATGTGAGTGTTTATGATTGATTGACACCAACATAACATTTAAGCCAAAGAACAAAAATAAAATAAAAAATGAATACAATATACCCACATTGAATTGTTTTTTAGATAGTGTTTGGTTCAAGTTTTAAATTTTTATTTTTGGGAATGCAATATTTCTAAGAATTCACATTCCCATGTTTGGTACGCAATTAACATTTTAGAGAATGTGGCACCAATGTCCGTCGTTGGTCACCAGCCGACTAGTGGTGGCGGGCGGGTGGTGGTTGGCAATGACCAAGGACAGTGGCGGATTTTGAACAAAATGATTGAGGGGGTAAAGAGATACTTAACAATCAATAAAAAAAAAATTATAATGATATACATCTTTCACAATATTCATACTTAGAGACAAAATATATCATATATTAAAACATTTCTTCACAAAGATAAACAGTTGTATTGCATAAGATAAAATGCATACTAACCTTGATTTGTTGTAGATGTCATGTCAATTGCAAATGCACAAAAAGATACCACGAAACCAAAAAAGATAGTTCACTGTGTAACATATTAATGTATTTAAATTTAGAAATATGACAACACAATTAATTAAACATAATGTTAAATGAAATATGTGATTCCAGTGGTCATTCAAATAAAATCAGAAAGGAATATTTTTATTTTATTGCCTTTAAACAATGACAAAAGAAAAGAATAATAATATACAAAGGGGAAAAACCCAAATTCAGAAGGACTATCCAGAAAAGAAGTCTCTATGACTATGAGCAAAAGCAAAAGAATAAACCAAATAAAAGGTTAGGAAAGTGGTGAGATTAACACCTAGATAATGAGATAAAGTCCATTAAAGCCATAAGATGATAATATCCAAAAGCAAAGCTATAATAAAGAGCCAATATCCATCCAGAGCCCCATGTTTCATCCCTTGAAGAAAGATTATTCTCGGTTAAATATCCTTTTATTTCTTTCCAATCTACTCTCGAAACATATCAAAAGGCATTGAATTCTACATCAAATTCCTAATTTGTGCAAATAACGGACTGCATCTCCTCAAAAGGAATCATAAGCAATTCTCAAGAATCTCAACAGCCTCTTTGTGAAATAAAAACTCCAAAGACATTTTCTAACTTTTTAAGAAAAACAATCCCCATATTCATAAATGATACTTCTTTTATAGAAAAATCTTTATAAATTGTATTGCAAAGCTAGAAGTAGCATTTTCATCCAATATCCTCATTTTCTTATACTTCCAAACTTCTGAGTAAATATAGAGTTACTTACCCTGAAAAGGTGCAGCAATAGCAATCTAATTCTTGACTTATTTCTCAAAAATCTATAAAACAACAAGCATAAAGGTGTAGGAATTACAAATCTATAAGCAAGATAAAAGTCTTTCAGCCACAAATTCATTGGTAAAAAAGAAAAGATTGAAGGAAAATACAAAGACTAATAAACACAAAATTAAAGTGATTCATGAAAAATGATGGATGCTTTACATCACTATGCAAACACATGAAGCATTTCACCAAAAAGGTTGTTTCTCATTCTCAATACCTCATTAACTCATTTCCCCTACAACTGCAAGAATAAAAGCATCAGAACTTTCTAGTTGTTTTCTTTTTTATTAATTTGTCTAATTTTGGAAAGTGGGATAAGTGGCATTAGCAAGTGGACCATGAACTTTGGGTTAGATTTGATTCATTTGAAGAAGAGTGGGCTTAAACATTTTAGCAAGAAATATTTTGAGGGGGCTATATTTGGTTTTTTTTAAATTTAACTATCTTCCACACACCCACCCAAACCACCACCACCACCCCCGCCCCCCGGCGGTATCCTCAAGACTGCCAATGACTAAGGACCACCACACACAATGGCCCAACATTTCACATTTTTGGGAATCTATAGGTGAGAATGTTTTGATGAGAATAGAGGCCAAAATTTATTCCTAAGAATATCAGATTTTTGGGTATAGATTTTCAACCGTTATATCAAGTGTAAGAAGAAATATTCCTACCTTCACTTTTTTAGGAATATTAAAACATTCTATGTACCAAACACTAACCTAGAGTAATACTTTTCTTTTCTTTTTTTTTTCCCCCCTTTTCTCTAATGGTTCTGTAGACTAATGCTATTAGCATAATAATTAATTTTATGTTAGTTTACATAGTAAAGTTAGTATAATTTTAAACTTATTGAGCCTATTAAAACTTTTTTTGCAATTCAAATTTTACCAACTCAATTGGTTTAACAAAATGTAGAATCATTAGTGTGCACTATACAATTGTGATTTCTCCAATTTGTACATATAAATGGCTGCTTAAAAAGATTGAGGTCCTTGGTTTAGTTTCCTATTTCACACATCTCTAACTAAAAAATTTAGTCCTTAAAAAAAAAGGCCGCTTAAAACTAATCAAATGATATATCATCATATGAGAAATGTTTATTACATATTTGTAATCTTTATACTGCCTCATATGAGTTGAATTTGTAAAATCTGAGTCCTAAGAAAAAAAAAAAGATTGATTACACACAATCAATTATGTTAATTGTGTGACCTCGAACAATAACTCAAGTGGTCATGTACCCAAATTTTAAGATTGGGAAAGTTTTAAAAATCGGAGAACAAATCTTAGTATTTCTGTTCTTGGTGGTTGTTGGTGTTATTATAGTACTATAATTAGTGGCTTAAATATATACTCTTTTTTATATCAGAATTGTAAATATATATTGGAATGTAAATATTTTATCTTTGGCAAAAACAAAAAAATTTTGCTACATTACCCGTAGGGATATCGTAATCTAAATTCTGACCCTTCCCAACTGTTTCAAACGCTGGTGTAATCAATTTCCGTTCGGTAATTCCTCCTTTACATCATCACCCTTTAGTTTAAAAGGATTCCGAAGAATCCGAACGAAGCAACTTGGTTTTCTTTCCTCCTCTTTTCCATTTTCAATTCAAAGACGTCTCTCTCTTTCTCTCTCTTAAGTCTTGTTATACAATTCATTTCCCAGTTTTTGTTGAATATATAAATCTTCGTTACCACTCTTAGATCTCTCCCTTTTCTTGCATTTTCCTCTCTCTTTCATTTCTGGGTTTCAATCTCCGATTCAGATTCATATTCGGATCTGTTTATTCTGAAGTGGATACCAATTGGCCAAGTTCTTGAGCCAAATGGATAATGCGGATATTGAAGGTGCTGGGGACGACGATTTTGGTTCACAGAAGAGGGGTGGTCGCAAGTATCGCCCTGTGTTGGATGACGATCGCGCTGTGCTAGAGATGTCTTCCATGGATCCTGGATCGTCTTCTTCATTCCCCAATCCACCTGCTTCTCTCAAGTATGTTCTTTTTCTCGTTCTTTTATCTATTTGAGGGATTACAACATGTCATAAGTAGTAGCTGAGCGAGTTTTATGATATTGAAATTTGAGAGGAAGCGTGTTTGGTCATTTTCCTTGTAAAAAGAGCTTAGCTTTGCGCTTTTGTGATGCTACAGTTTTTTGGGTTTGATTCTGTGATAAAGGTGGAATTACTATCTTCAAAGGGTGTCAATGTATGGTTTATGAGGTATTACAATTTCTTAGGAAGCCATTCATGACTAGCATTACATTGTGTCAGAAACATAAATGTAAGCAAGAGCGAAAATGTGGATTCTGATGCTAAAGGTGGGGGCTCTCCTCGTCAAGCACAAGCTAATGGCTCCCAGGGAGAATCCAAACTGGAATTGTTTGGTTTTGATTCTCTTGTCAACATTCTTGGTCTCAAAAGGTATGCAGTTCATTCTTACCGTATATAACTCATTCTTCTTCAACAATTGAATGTAATCTTTTGCAAGCTATTGAACCACTGTCATTCATATTGCTTACTCAAACCACTGCATCCATTGGTTTATGTTGCAATGATCTTACCTTCATTCCCTTTCCTTTAAGGGGGAGGACATGTCATTACCCCAAATGTCTACTTCGAAATTTTATTCTGGGTTCGAAATTTTTCTTTGGTTCTTAGTATCAACAACTTTTATTGACTATATCCTTTGCTGGCCCAGTATGACAGGGGAGCAAATTCAGCAACCATCTAGTCCGAGAGATGGTGAGGATGTTTCTATCACCGTTGGGCAGCCAAGGGTATGGTAATTTCTTGGGAATAAGTTTTCCTTTGTTTTAATTCTATTCTGTTTGTTTGTAGCAGTACTAGCATATTTTGAATGTAGGCGTGGACTGTGCATTATATGCTTGTTAATGGTTTGAATTTACATTAGAAGAATGCGAAAAGAGACAGTTTTATTGTGATAGTATTTTCTGTATTTAATGTGTTTGTTAAACAAAAATTAAGAAGAGTATTTCTGTTTTCTTGGTTGATTGTAACAAAATTATAATATTGAAAGTCTTCCATGATTATGAGCCAAAAAAAAAAAAGTCTTTTACGATCAGGGTAGATGAGTAGTGGTCTCTTGCTCATATTTTTTGTCCATGTAAAAGATTAGATTTTACTAAGACCTCTTTCCAAGAAGAAAAAAGAGGTTATTTATCATACTTTCCACACTATGTTAGAGCTTTTGTTGCTGTGGATGTGATGTAAGTTGTGCCTACAGAATAAATTTAGGGCTATTTATCAGATGCATAGTTGTGATTTAACATACTTGTTCCTTGAAGAGTCCATATTATTTTAGATTTCTGTCTGTCTGTCTGTGGCTTTGAATACAAAATTATAATGATTGTACATTACAAGTCATTGATCCTTGTGATTTCAATCACAGACATTTTGTTTCAAACTTACTGAATTTGTGATGGTCTTCTTTCTTTTTGTCTCACCATAAACATTTATCATGCAGCCTTCTGGTCCCAAACTGGGCACAATGATGGGTGTATTCGTTCCATGCTTACAAAGCATATTGGGAATCATCTACTACATTCGGTTTTCTTGGTAACTTTTATATTGCTTTAAATCTTACCTTGTTAAGGTTTGTTCATGTCTTTAATAATGAATAATGCCACCAACTTCTCGTCTTTTGTGCTGTTGTTGTATTTGAGGGAGGGGGGGGGGGGGG